>CAIGQZ010032303.1:257923-268690 GCA_903798205.1 Danio tinwini | reverse complement strand
TGACCTGCAGGATTCAGGAGTGAAGCTTCTCTCTGATGGACTGAAGACTGTAAACTGTAAACTGGAGACACTGAGGTAAACCATTTTCCACTCAACAACAACAACAACAAAAACATAGTTACATATAGGCCTGTGCAATGATCAAGCTAAAATGATTATTGCATCATGTCCTGCCCCCTTTGCAGCAGTTCACATTATAAAAGAAACTTTTGCAGCAAGAAACATGCATCATTTATTGAAGTGCACTTGATTCATTCATGTTTTAAAAGCATTAGAAAAGAAAACTCGTGCATGCACTAAATCCATTCTGAATATACTGCATTATTAATTTAAGGTTGTTCTTTTTCTAATATACCCCAGTATGACTAACGGTTAAAGGAATCAGTGTGTTTTAAATATCCATCCATCTTCAACTGCATATGTGGGGCCAAGTCACGGGGCAGCAGTTTCAGAAGGGAACCCCAGACATCTACCTTGCCAGATACTTCATCCAGCTCCTTCAGGGGGGTCTCAAGGTGTTTCCACGCAAGCAGAGACATAGTCCTTTCAGCATGTCTTGGGTCTTCTTTTAAGCCACAACTGCTGCCTCAACAGACTTCTCTCATTGTCAAGGAGAAGCAGTTCAAAGTTTTTCCTCGGTGATGGAGCTTCCTGGCTCTACATGTGCCCTGCTACCCAGCAAAGAAAGCTAATTTCAGCCGCTTGTATCTCTGATCTTGTCCTAAGGAACATAGATTGATTGGTAAATTAAGCAATTTGGTTTTGGCTCAGCTTCTTCTTCTCCACAACAGACTGGTACATTGGCCACATTGCTACTGCTGCCACATCAATTCATCTGTCAAGATCCCAAGATATCTAAACTCCTCCTGGAGTCATCTGGTTGAGCACCATGGCCTCAGATTTGTGGTGCTGATTCCCAATACACACTGAAGGCAAACAGGATAACATCATATGCATTGAGTTGAAAGGGCAGCCCTGTTAGAGTCCAACATGCATCAGGAACAAGTCTGACTTATAGCCAGCAATACGAACCAAACTCCTGCTCCTTTCATACAGAGACCAGATGGCTCTTAACAGAGTGTCAGGAGCAAGATGGACAAATGCCTTTTCCAAGTTCACAAAGCACATATTGACTGGGATGGAACGAACCTTCCAGTAACCTAGAGAGGGTCTACAAGTGGCCTGGAAAAAAACACAAGTCAATATTCTACTGTCGGCTGGATTTTTCTCTCCTGTACCCTGGCATAGACATTTCTGGGGGGTTGAGAAGTATGATCCCTTGTAGTCGGAACACACCCTCCTGTTTTTCTTCTTAAAGGTGGGGAGCCCCATCCCATTTGCCCAGCCCAGGGACACTGTCCCTGACCTCCACGCAATGTTATTGAGGCGTGTCAACCAAGATATCCGCACCTCATGCAGATACTTGAGGTACTGAGGGTGGATCTCATCCACCCCTGCTGCCTTGCTACTGTGGAGCTTGCAGACTATCTCGGTCACTTCAGCTTGGGTCATGGACAAATCAACCTCTGTATCCCCAATCTTTGCTTCCCCAAAGGAAGGCATATCAGTGGGATTGAGGAGATTCTCAAAGTCTTCCTTTCACCCTCCAACAACATCCTCAGTTGAGGTATGTTCACTCTCTTCACTTCACTTCTAATAAAAAAAGTGTAGGTGAAGCGTTGCTTTCCCTTTCAGAGGTGCCTGATGGTTTGCCAGAATTAAGGCCTTGGTATACTTCAAACAAAATCTCAGAATGAACTGATATTATGGAACAAAATCCAACAAAAACTAAGTTATTTTTTTGTAATTTCAGCAGTTCAAAACAGGGAGTTAGTTTTTGGCTCCCAAACACCTTTGAGCCAACATTGGTGTGTGGCAATGCAGCAAGTAGGTGTGTTCTAAAACTCTGCCTTTTCTTTGACATGCAATTGAACTTGCCTGGTCTTGCCTTGCAATTTCTTCCCCACCAATTTGTTTCTCATTCCACGGGTCAGTAAAACAATAACCAATAAAAACAACACTAACCAAATGAATACACTGGAGAGTGGAGTATCAGAGCTGGTACACATATATCTGCACCTGTAAAATCACTTGCAGAAAGATTTTTGAGAACTGGACAGGAAAATACTGGACAAGAAGTCACTACACATCTTTTCTATAAGTTTGCACACACCAGTGGCTTAACTCCGTGTCTGTCCACAGCAAATATGCTACACTATTTTTTTTTGTTCCCTATTTCCACCTGGGGATACTCATCTCGAGGATGCTAGAAATTGTGACCTGTGAAGAGATGATGCCAACCATACAGGACGTCTAGAGGTATCCATAATCCTGGACCAGGCCGTATCCTGAGCAGATGCTGTGGCGGTTATAGAGGAGTGGAGCATTGCTCACACATGCTGGTGACCTACTCACACCAGCAGCTTCTCCACGATGGACGTCCAGCGTTCTCCAGCCATCAGCGCCTAGGCTGCAGCTCTGCACAAGAAGTTTGGCCAGAGGAGAAATGGTCATGCCCAACTGAGCCTGGTTTCTCTCTATGTTTTTTTCCTTCACTTTTGTCAATTGGTGTTTTTTTTCTCCACTGTCTCCACTGGCTTGCTTGGTTTGGGACTTGTGGAGCTGAGCATCGATGTATTTGCTCTTCAGTGTTTAGACTTTCAGCATCGAAAATTAGACCATACTGATCTGAACTAAACTGAACTTCAACTCTGAAAACTGGACTGACACACTTTCAGTTTACTAGATCTTCTATGTTAAGCTGCTTTGACACAATCTACATTGTAAAATCGCTATAGAAAACAAGATGACACTTTTCATGTGATGTATTATCCTCAATATCTTTGTTCTGTAAAGTCAAAATGATTGTTTTTAGTCTTTGTTGAGTGTTTTAGTGAATTTGCTAATCAATAGTAATCAGGATGTGTGTTTTCATCACTGCTGTTCACATGAGCAGAAACAGCAGTCAGCATCTTCACAACACAAAGAGATGTGTGATTGTCCAACTGTGTGATGTGGACTATTGCTGTGTTTGTAGATTGTCTGGCTGTATGGTGACAGAGGAAGGCTGTGGTTTTCTGTCTTCAGCTCTGAGTTCAAACCCCTCACACCTGAGAGAGCTGGATCTGAGCTACAATCATCCAGGAGATTCAGGAGTCAAGCTGCTCTCTGAAAAACTGGAGGATCCAAACTACACACTGGACAAACTCAAGTATGTGGAGCATCACTGCCCTTGTGCTTTTACACTGAATGGCTATAAAAACAAAACAGTTTTCTGTGAGATTTGTGGAGTTTGGACATTCATAATATACAGCTTGTAGATTATAAAGACATTCTGTCTATGGAGAATAATTAAGTATGATTGAATGTAAAAAAAATTGTGTTTTTATTCCTTTTCATAATGACCTCTTCAATTAGACCTACTATAAAAAGTTCTAATGGCAATTGACTTTATACAACATAGCATATGTCTATCCTCGTGTAAAGAAAACAAAGAGTTTTAAACAGATTGCTTGATTAAGCAATTCATCAAGCATTCAGTTCAGTCAGATCATGGGTGTTCAGCTTAGGCTTGCGCTCTTGTTCTTTACGCACTGAAACTCCTCCAGATTCCTTAAATCTTTTAATGATGTTCTGCACTGTTGAAGGTGAAATGTCCAAATGTCTTCCTCTCTTTCTCTGAGGAACATTGTTTTTAAACATTTCAATCATTTTCTATTGTATTTGTTGGAAAACTGGTGATCATCAGCCCATCTTTGCTCCTAAAGGACTAGACCATTCTTGGATGCTGCTTTAGTACAAGGGCAATATACATGGCCGGGCAGCTATAGACAAACCTTTGGTCACTCATGCCAGTGCCAAACGCAATGGTGCAGCAGGAAAAATCTTGGGCTGTGGACAATGTGAAACATTTATGTCAAGTTCACCTTCACTGTCTTTACCACATTTGAGAGATTTATGATGTGGAGAAGCCCCAAAGAAGCATACCACCTAGACTGCTGCATGCCCAGAGTGAAGCATGGGGGTGGATCATTGATGGTTTGAGCTGCAATGCCATGGCATTCCCTTGGCCCAATACTTGTGCTAGATGGGAATGTCACTGCCAAGGACTGCCAAATCATTCTGGAGGACCATGTGCACCCAATAGTTCAGACATTGTATAATTAAGGCAGTTCCATGTATCAGGTCGATAATGCACAAATACAAACAGCAAGACTGATGATAGAGTGGTTTGAATTATGAATGAAATTAGTTATTGTGGTCTAAAACCAGATGTTTCATTTTCATTGTCCACCCCTATATATATATAAATCTATACCCATTATTATCTAGTTAATTTTAATGCCAAACCTTTAGAACCATTTGATCTTTAACCCTTGGGGGTCTGCTGAAAATAAAGTGTAGTGTTTGCTTACTGACTGAATGTGAACCTGTGTGTGTTTACAGTGTGGATCATGGAGGAGAAAATAGGATTACAGCAGGACTGCAGAAATGTATGTCTACACACACACACACACACACACACATTGGTATTTGGTGGTTTATGAGGACCTCCATAGCCATAATGTATTTTTTTTACAGTTGAAGACCTTTTATTATATGGCCTTCCCTCACCCCATACCCTAAACCAGGGGTCACCAAACTTGTTTTTGGAGGGCCGGTGTCCTGCAGATTTTCACTCCAACCCTAATCAAACACACCTAAACAAGCTAATCAAGCTCGTACTAGGTATACATGAAACATCCAGGCAGGTGTGTTGAGGCAAGTTGGAGCTAAACTCTGCAGGGACACCGGCCCTCCAGGACCGAGATTGGTGACCCCTGCCCTAAACAAAACAAACCCCTCACAGGAATGATTTTTAAGCTTATGGAATTACAAGGACTTAAAGCTGTAGTGAGTGTTGTTGTTGTGTTAGAAATGTGTCTCTTCTTGTGTTCAGATGCCTGTTTCCTCACACTGGATCCAAGCACAGCAAACACTCGTCTCATTCTGTCTGAGGAGAACAGAGAGGTGAAGCGTGTGTTAGAGAAACAGTCGTACCCTGATCATCCAGACAGATTTAATTGTCCTCAGGTGTTGTGCAGAGAGAGTGTGTGTGGACGCTGTTACTGGGAGATTGACTGGAGTGGAGACGATTATGTGTTCCTATCAGTGTCATATAAGAGCATCAGGAGGAAGGGAAGAGGTGATGAGTGTGTGTTTGGACAAAACGATCATTCCTGGAGTTTGATCTGCTGTCCTGACAGTTACGCAATCATGCACAATAACAGATGCATTGAACTCCCTGAAGAGTTGATCAGCAGTAGAATAGGAGTGTTTGTGGATCACAGTGCAGGAACTCTGATCTTCTACAACATCTATAGAGACACAATGAGCCTCATCCACTCAGTCCAGACCACATTCACTCACACTCTCTATCCTGGGTTTAGGGTTGATTATCCTGGATCATCAGTGAAACTGTGCTGATGACTGCTTAATCCTCCAGCTGAATGTGTCAGAAATCCTCATCTACACTCACCGACCACTTTATTAGGTACACTTGTCCAACTGCTCCTTAATGCAAATTTCTAATCAGCCAATCACATGGCAGCAGCTCAATGCATTTAAGCATGTAGACATGGTCAAGACGATCTGCTGCAGGTCAAAGCGAGCACAGAATAGGAAAGAAAGGGGATTTAAATGACTTTGAACGTGGCATGGTTGTTGATGCCAGACGGGCTGCTCTGAGTATTTCAGAAACTGCTGATCTACTGGGATTTTCACGCACAACCATCTCTAGGGTTTACAGAGAATGGTCCGACAAAGAGGAAATATCCAGTGAGCGGCAGTTCTGTGGACGCAAATGCCTTGTTGATGCCAGAGGTCAGAGGAGAATGGCCAGACTGGTTCCAGCTGATAGAAAGGCAACAGTAACTCAAATAAGCACTCGTTACAACCGAGGTCTGCAGAAGAGCATCTCTGAACACACAACACGTCCAACCTTGAGGCGGATAGGTTACAGCAGCAGAAGACCACACCGGGTGCCACTCCTGTCAGCTAAGAACAGGAAACTGAGGCTACAATTCACACAGGCTCACCAAAACTGGACAATAGAAGATTGGAGAAACGTTGCCTGGTCTGATGAGTCTCCATTTCTGCTGACACATTCAGATGGTTGGGTCAGAATTTGGCCTCAACAACATGAAAGCATGGATCCATCCTGCCTTGTATCAGCGGTTCAGGCTGGTGGTGGTGGTGTAATGGTGTGGGGGATATTTTCTTGGCACACTTTGGGTCCATTAGTACCAATTGAGCATGGTGTCAACGCCACAGCCTACCTGAGTATTGTTGCTGACCATGTCCATCCCTTTATGACCACAGTGTCTCCATCTTCTGATGGCTACTTCCAGCAGGATAACGCACCATGTCATAAAGCACCAATCATCTCAGACTGGTTTCTTGAACATGACGATGAGTTCACTGTACTCAAATGGCCTCCACAGTCACCAGACCTCAATCCAATAGAGCACCTTTGGGATGTGCTGGAACGGGAGATTAGCATCATGGATGTGCAGCCGACAAATCTGCAGCAACTGCGTGATGCTATCATATCAATATGGAGAAAAATCTCCATAAGGATTAAGGCAGTTCTGAAGGCAAAAGGGGTCCAACCCGGTACTAGTAAGGTATACTTAATAAAATAGCCAGTAAGTGTCGGAAGTAAGATCAGTGTATGTGTGTGTTGATCTGTGCTTATTTTCATCATTACTGAAAATTACCTTCATAAAGTACCTTTCACAAACCAGATTTATCGAGAACACGGCATTTGTGTATATATTTGTATATAATTGATTTTTTTCTTTGTTGTTTGTAGACAAATAATAAAATACAGTGAAATAAAAATGTGTTTAATGATGAATGTTTAACATGTCTAAATACTGTATAAATCACTGTGAGCAGGAAACCAGGTCAGTCTTGTGCTCCATGTTTACTCCTCTTCTGCTTCCTGTCACACCACTTAAGGCAGGGGTGTCCGAACTCGGTCCTGGAGGGCTGGTGTCCTGGAGAAATTAGCTCCAACTCTAATCAAACACTGATGGGACACTGACCCTCCAGGACCGAGTTTCGACACCCCTGACTTAAGATGTGTCCATGGTCGCCGAGATGCAGAATTGGGGGTTGATAATGGGGTAGGCCTCCGAGGTTCGGCAGCTCTTCGCTGTGCATACTTACAGACACACTCGTACACTACGGCCAATTTAGTTGATCAATTCCCCTATAGCGCATGTGTTTGAACTGTGGGGGAAACCTGGAAGGAAACCCACGCCAACACCGGGGGGAAATGCAAACTGCACAGAGAACTAATCCAGCCAAGACTCGAATCAGTGACCTTGCTTTCCTAACCAACTGAAATTATCTGGACATCAGTACAAAAACTTAGGTATAATTTATACTTCTATATATTTATACTTCTATATATTTATTTGGGGCCCCCAGATTTCCTGGGGCCCTAATAACCTCGCTTATTGGTTAAATCCGCCCCTGGTCATGCCATTAAAAACTTGGTGCTTTAAGATCTGGTTCGTTCAAAATCAATGATCTTCACTGCCTGATTGACATACAAGTGTTGGTCTCACACCAGACAAGAAGCACTGCATTAAAATATAATGTTCCACACCATGTCTTTAAAATATGGACATTTATTAAAACAGTCACATCAGCCTTTCACTGGAAGTCTATCAGTGACTGAATGCAATTTATGATGAAGCCACTCTAACCTGACTTCAATATTGACATTTTCAGCAGGGTATAATCAATGACCCCATGGGTATTTTGAGCTGAAACTTCACTTTCTGGAGATATCAAAGACTTCTGCAATATTTAAAAGCAGACAAGTTATACTTACTTGTTTTTTTAGTTTAAAAGAAGTGTGCCAATAGCACACTGGAATCGATGTATTTTTCATAAGAGATGTTACAGTGTCATCATCAGCACAGCCCAGAGATATTTCTGGATAGACTTTGGAGCTATTTAATTACTGCCTTGATTTGACAGGTTTGATTTAATACCTGCTGATGCATGATTTGTAGTAGTAAATGGTGGTGTATTTAGTTTATACTTGTTATATATTTTTTGATTTAGTGTTCTTAAGTATTTGTTGTAATGTTAGGATGTAAATGAGCAGATGTTATTGATGTGATGTTGCTGGACACAGAATCTACAGATATAACAGCTCACATAACACTATTTGACACTGAAACTAATCTCTTACCCTGCTGAAAAATCCAGCTAAAACCAGCCAACCATCTTAGGTCACCAGCCTGGTTTTAGAGGGGTTTTGGCCATTTCCAGGCTGGTTTCCAGCCATTTCCAGCCTGGTCTTAGCTGGCCAGACTGGGAGTTAACCAGCTTGACCAGCCAAAACCAACTATGTCCAGCTTAAACTAGGCTGGTCAAGCTGGTTTTAGCTGGTTTAAGCTGGTCATTTTCCAGCCTGACCAGCTAAGACCAGGCTGGAAATGGCCCAAACCCCTCTAAAACAGGCTGGTCGACCAGCTAAAACCTGCCAACCAGCTTAGGCTGGTTTAAGCTGGATTTTTCAGCAGGGATTCATCAGCCTTTAAAGACTAAATATAAAGATAAAATAAAACGTCCATATTTTGATGTGAAATTGTATTTATATTGATATTATTACTACAAACACTGTTTAAAATCTGCAGTTTTATTCTGTCAGTCAATAATAACTCTTTTTATCACTTTAGACAGAATCCCAAACCTCTTATTATGAGTCCTTAGTATTTTAGCACATAAACTGACAGTGTATATTTCAACATTGATCAAACTCCTATAATTCCCCCTGATATCAACAAATTCAGTCATTTTAAACGGGACTTTTATTTTGGCGTATTGCTGTGACGTCATAATGTGGCGTCGCGCTCCTCAGTCTACAGAAAGGTTTGTTTTTAATAATTTAATGCGTTTATATACAGTATTATACGTTTATAAGCGATTTTGCAGTGCCTGAATGATTACCGACTGCAACACTGTTAAGCTTTATCTTAGTTTAATGGCGGTTATTTAGTGTATTCTGTGTCTAATTTCGTCCTTATGTTGTCGGTTTATCATAATCACGACTGTATTGTAGTGTCAACTTTAAGACAGCACAGAAATAAAACTATCATAAACATGTTGAACACACGAGAAACGCTAACGGATATAAAATGTACATTATATTGCTATATAATATTTCTATATTCATTCTTAAGTGCTTTAGGATTAACAGAGATGTGCAGAATATACACTTATATGTCTGGGTCAGCTTTAAATATATCTAAGAGCCAGAAAATCTTTGTTTATGAATGTGTAATTTAGCTTACATTAAATAATAATGATTTATCTTGTATATTTCTACAATTAGAAGTCAAGCAGTGTCAATTATGGGACCTTTAGACAGAAAAGTCATATATGAAATGAAACTGGAGACTTTTTAAAGCAGTAAAGACACTGCAATGACTGTTATTGAAAATAATAGCATTTTATTAAGAGGTTTATATTAATAACATATTAAAATGAAGTGTACACATTGATGACCGATGTCTCCTTTATAACTTTTCATTTATTATTTATTAAAATGTATTATTACAGGGGATTTCAAGCCATTTACTGTGAGCTAAAGGAGTGATTGAGACACAGACAGAGGTTTAGTCTTGATTTCTTCTTCTTTGTGTTGATTCTTCTCCTCTTAAACAGACAGAAAAACTCCTGCTGAAGCGACTGAGCTCCACTATTATAAAGATGGCGTTTATTAAAGAGGAGAGTGAAGACCTGAAGATTGAAGACACATTCAGAGTCAAACATGAAGATCCTGAGCAGCAAACAGGTTGGTGTTCACTCTCACAGATCAACTCAGTCATTTGATCCTCATTCAGATCTGCAGATCTACACTAATGAAGGATGATTTTGGAGAATGTCATATGAGCGTTTCAGTGCTTTTACTATATTCTGAGGACTTAGTATGGATAGAGGTAAAGTTGATTTTATATTCAGATATTCAGACATTCTCCTTGATTATATCATTTCAGAAAAGTATTCTTTACAAATTCTAAATGGGGAAATCATAACAGCAGCAAATCACTATCAAAGTACAGCATTGTTCACAAGTCAAATTAATAGTGTTGATGTTGTTTGGAAGTCATACTTGTATGCTAATTGATCGAATATTCAAAGTAACATGGTAAACTTCTAAATAAACAAATGCGCGAATATAAAAGCAACTTTATCTCTATTTGATATGGTTCATATTGTATATGGAACAGCAGTCATGTGTGATCAGTGTGAACAGCAGAGGGATTAAGGCTGGTTTATACTTCTGTGTCGAGTGATTGCATCGCCTGCTCCATGTCGTGCATTTATACTTCTGCTGCTGTTTGTGTTGCTCTGCAAAAGCACTTCTGAAACACTAGTTGGCAGCAGGTGTTTATGTTCCTCTGTGTCGAGTTTCTTCACTGGTGTTTTGTTTTTTCTGAATGCTACCTTAAAGTAGCTAAAACTCACTCATTCAGAAGCTGGAACTGGCGGACGTGCAACAACTTTAATCAGAAGGTAAACATGAAACAAAAGTAGCTAGAGCTACTTCACTGCCTATAGCGTCTGTCCCTAGAGCTTTAAGAAGTCAGAGGAGTGAGGTTTACCTGCACAGCACTTCACTAGCTGACCTCTGCTACACCCACCTCCCATCCGAGTCACGGCACCAATGTGACCCCACCGGTCCTACTGCACCCAACCCTC
>CAIGQZ010032303.1:200874-229530 GCA_903798205.1 Danio tinwini | reverse complement strand
CCTAGTTTTTACCAAAACTAATAATGGATTTAAAAAAAATTACTCAAGTTACAAACTAAATATTGTCACACTGACATTTTAACTAGCGCTGTGCTTTTAATACATGAATTTAACGTTTTAATTTTACCCATTGTATGCTGTTGGGTCGTTTTCATCCACTCTGGGCTGATTTTGAGTTTTATTTTGACCACAGCTTTCTCTGTGTTTCAGCAAATGTGATGATTTTTGCTGACAAATCTTATTCTGACACACATTTTGGGAAAATGCTTTGAAAATGAAAAAACAATACACTCTGGGCAGATTGACCACCCTTTGGTGATGTTGGTGCTGTTTTTGCCCCATTGACCTCCGTTATAATCAAATTTTTGATTGCAAATGCAACAGCATGATGGCATATAGACCATTTTAAGGGATGTAGACAATAACAGTGGACCCAGGGGTGTTTTATGTTTTACATTTTTTATTACTTTAGCTTCCTAGAATCCAAAAAGAGCCACATATTGATCAATAATGTTATGAGAGCTGCTTTAACATTAAGTTATGATTGAACTGTCTCTTGTTACAGTCATGAAATAGATTGACAACAAGCAGGAAATGTTCCTGGGCTGATGACATGACCACATTGAAATGGTTTATAATCATGCATTCTTAATAGTTTCTGGTTTTCCCTATTGGCAAGAGGTACAACTGGTCATCATTACTGTTGATCATCAGTTACAGTGCAAAAACAGCTTCGTTTTTGGCTTAAAATGATGTGGTTATTTGGACTACATTGTGTGTTTGTGAGAGAGGTATTTGCACACTTAGCTAGATATGTTTGAGAAAATAAAAAATAAGCACATCAGCTCTCAGAAAACATATTAAGTGTATTTATGCGATTCTGTGATTGTGTGATTAAGTGTGATTCTGAGCCATTCTTCTTGCAGAATAGTGGCCAGGTCATTACTTGAGTCTGGTGAAGGAAACATTTCATGACTCGCTCCTCCAAAGCGTTCCAAAGTGCTCAATAATATTTAGATCTGGTGACTGTGCAGGCCAAGGGAGATGTTCAACTTCACTTTCATGTTCATCAAACCACTCTGTCACCAGTCTAACTGTGTGTGTTGGTGAATTATCATCCTGATGCACAGCACCACCCTAGTATACAATGTTTGATCTATTGGGTGGACATGGTCCTCCAGAATGATTGGATAGTCCTTGGCAGTGATGCGCCCATCTAGCACAAATATTGGGCCTAGGGAATGGCATGATATTGCAGCCCAAACCATCACTGATCCCCCCACGCATTAAACAGTCTGGGTGGGACCCTTCTTTGGGGCTTCTCCACACCGTAACTCTCCCAGATGTGGGAAAGTCAGTGAAGGTGGACTCATCAGAGAACAATACATGTTTCACATTGTCCACAGCTCAAGATTTTAGCTGCTGGCACTATTCAAACTGACTTTTGGTATTGGCATGAGTGGCCAAAGGTTTGGCTATAGCAGCCTGGCCATGTACATTGACCCTGTGGAGCACCTGGCCAACAGTTTTCAGAGTTGAGAAATGTCCAACATCAAATTGGCCAGTGTTTCAGTTTCATTGTCCAATGCCTGTATATACACACTCAATCACAAAATTACTCATGCCCCTGCAAATTCTGACTTAGTTACTTTTATATAACCCATTTTTACTCATTCATCTATAGCTATGAGCTCCAACTTTTTCAAGTTGGAGGGTCTTCTTGCCAATACCCTGATCTTTAGCTGCCTCCACAGGTTCTTAATTGATTTAAAGTCAGGACTCAGTGGGGATGGTGTTCTTAGGGTTAGTGGCTTCTTTTTATTCCAAATGAAGGTCCACAATGCTATACCATTTTGGCTAAACAATTCAATTTTTGTTTTATTTCATCATATAATAGAAGACTAGAAGTCTTGTGTGTCTCGATGAGCAATTGCAAAGGCCTTTGCCTTTTGTGTGCCTTCTCCTGAGATGTTGTGCCCTCTTTGCTCTGCATTTGTGGAACCCATCAGTATGCAGTGTATGTCGGACTGCCTGCCTTGAGATGTTGCCTCCAGATTCATCAGGATGTCCTTGGTGGTGATCCTTGGATTATCTCTCTTCTGGCCAGCACAGGCGACCACGTCTGCTGAGATTTTTTCAGTGAAGAACATCTTGTATTTTTAATAATACTTTGCACTGTAGCCACTAGAACTTTTACATTTAGACATGGTCTTATAGTCCTTTCCTGACTTGTAAGTGGCCACATTAGTAGCCGCAGGTCCTCACTGAGCTCCTTTTTGTCTTAGCCATGACTGTCCACAAACCAACAGCATTGAGCTTCTGTTTTTCACCTGATGGGTTGATTGAAGCCGTTCCCAATGAATCAGGGTAATTAGGATGCTTTAGAACTGCTTGGACTATTGGGAATGGTGTAGAACTTTGGATTTTCCAATTGACTGTGACAGTTTGAAAATCTTTTCCACAATTATGCCTCTTCTTCGTCATCTTATCTTTTGGGAGGATCATGCGTCATTTCCAGTCAAACAAATCTGGCTGGTTTAATAAAAATAACAATTGAATTTTTGTTTCTTCTTACCATACAACAGAAGACCAGAAGTCTTCTCTGTCTCGAGCATTTGCAAAAGCCTTTGTTTGATGATGATGATGATGATAAAGTCTTTATCTGTCACATTTACATGTAGCGAAATTGGATATAGTGGATATAGTCTGATGAAGGTAGCAGCCATTTGGTCCTGCTGTTTTCCAATTTGTGGTCTATAGCCTGCTCATCGAGACACAGAAGACTTCTGGTCTTCTGTTGTATAGTCAGATGAAACAAAAATTTATTGTTACTTTTATTAAACCAGCAAGTTTTTTTGTCGGCGCCAATAGCCTAGTGGTTAGTGCGTCGACACATAGCATCAAGGTGCTCACGACGACCCAAGTTCAGTTCACGGCTCAAGGTCCTTTGCTGATTCTTCCCCTATCTCTGCTTACCACACTTTTCTGTCTGTAAAATCTTCACTGTCCTATAACAATAAAGGTGAAAACCCCTTAAAATGGTCTATAACTTTAAGTCAGAATTTGCTAAAGGTATGACTAATTTCAGGCTTGACTGTACACACATTTGTGATTGGTCCGTAACAGAGGTGTCCAACCCTGTTCCAGAGTTCAGCTTGATCAAACACACGTCTTTAATAATTAGCAAGTGCTTCTTAAGATCCTACTTAGTAGGTTTAGATGTGTTTTTGATCATGGTCGGAGCTGCAAAATGGTAGATCTCCAGAAACAGGGTGGAACACCCCTGGTCTATAATAAACTGGGTATAAAAAATAGTTATTCAGAGCTAGTGATAAAGGACCCAAGGTTTACAGAAACACATATTTTAGTAAGTTAGTGTCTATATGATCTTGCATGTTCAAGGTTTCTGCTACATTCATTCTTCCATGGTGGGGCGCCACACCAAAATTCATCCCGCCACGGCTACATTACAGCTTCTTAATCAAACATTCAGTCGTTTTTTATAAATAGCGGGTTATAATCCCACCAAAATGTATTAAAAGGTAAGTGAACTATAACAGCGCAAACATTTCTGTAACCATAGTAGCGCTGTGCGTTATTTGTTTAACCCTTTCAGGTGACATGCTGACTGACTGACGAAATCAGCGCGCAAGCAAAGAGATTCGCAAGCTCGTATTACATAAATGCGAACACGATTTGTAATACTGCGCTCACAACATTTGTCATTGAAATAACGTCATAGGTGGTAGGTAGATCTCTGTAAAAGGCCTGCCGCCACAGCCGGAAAAAAATCCTAGAGGAAACACTGATGTTCATAGGTTTTGGTGATAAAAATGATTTTATGCTGGTTTTCATGTCTATCGTTGTGAGCCTTCAAACTTGTCTTTTCTCCACTTTAGATGTGTTGGTGCTGAAAGAAGAGAGTGATGAACTGAATGAGATGACAGAGAAAGATCAATATGAGAAACACCAGGATTTTGTTGAAGAAAATACAAAGATGATAAAGATTCAGAAGACCTCATTCAATCATCTTTTCACCTGTCAGAATTGTGGAAAGAGTTTCAGTCAAAAACAAAATCTTGAATCCCACATGAGTATTCATACTGAAGAGAAGCCTGACAACTGCCTACACAGTGGGAGGAGTTTCAGTCAACAAGAAAACCTTGAGGGCAATGTGGGAACTCACACTGGAGAGAAGCCTTTAGCCTGCCATCAGTGTGGAAAGAGTTTCAATCATGAACAAAACCTTAAGGTCCACACGAGAATCCATACTGGAGAGAAGCCTTACCAATGCCAACAGTGTGGAAAGAGTTTTAATCATAAACCAAATCTGGAAAGTCACATGAGAATTCATACTGGAGTAAAGGCTTTTGCCTGCCAACAGTGTGGGAAGAGTTTCATTCATAAACAAAACCTTAAGGTTCACATGAGGGTTCATACCGGAGAGAAGCCTTACCAATGCCAACATTGTGGAAAGAGTTTCAGCCAACAAACTAATCTTGAAGGGCACATGAGGATTCACACTGGAGTAAAGCCGTTTGCCTGCCAAGATTGTGGAAAGAGTTTCGTTCATAAACATAACCTTAAGCTCCATGTGAGAGTTCACACTGGAGAAAAGCCTTTCAAATGCCAACACTGTGGAAAGAGTTTCAGTCTACAAAAAAACCTTGATGGCCATGTGAGAATTCACACTGGGGAGAAACCATTTTCCTGTCCTCAGTGCGGAAAGAGTTTTATAGATAAACAAAACTTTAAGGTCCACATGAGGGTTCATACCGGAGAGAAGCCTTACCAATGCCAACATTGTGGAAAGAGTTTCAGTCAAAAAACAAGTCTTGATGGCCATGTGAGCATTCACACTGGACTAAAGCCTTTCGTCTGCCAACAATGTGGAAAGAGTTTCCACCAAAAACCTAAACTTAAACTGCACATGAGAGTTCACACTGGAGAGAAGCCTTATATGTGCCAGTGTGGAAAGGGTTTCACTGAAAACGGACAACTTAAAAGACACACGATAACTCACTGCAGAGAAGCCTTACACAAATAAAGATAAATCATAAGACTCACACAGAGAAGCTCTGTGAAAATCACTGAAGGAAGGCTAATTAATGAAGACACTGCACCATTTTAAGATTTAAAATCTTGGTTGTTGGGAAATATCACGGTGTGTCTGAAAATGTGTCTAGAAATAAAATTACAAACAAACCAAACTACAGTAAAATAATGATCACTCCACCTAATTTAGTTCCCAGCTTTAGTGAGCAGATGCACATACAGATGGACTCAGTCTGGACTTGAATGATTAGTTCACCCATAAATAGTTACTCACAGGTCAATCCAAACCCCCAGCGTTCATCCTCGAAACACAGATTGTGATATTGCGGAAAGAATGCGAGAGCTCCCTCATCCTCCATAAACACCAATGGTCCGACTCATTTAAAAACCTAAAAGGTACCAAAAACATCTTAAAAACAGTCCATGTGCCTTCAGTCGTTCAACTATAATCATACGAAGATCCAGGAACACTTTATTATGACTTCTTTCTTATAGTACTACTCTAATTCTTATAACCATTTCTTCTTGTCAGTACAGGGTGTTCATGAGCATTGTGCTCTGATGTATACTTTGGAGGTATTCAGGGGTCTGACAATGACACTCAAATGCCTGGTTTTAGACCACAATAATTCATAAGTATGGCCAATACAGCATTAATTTGTCTTGAAAATGACAGACACAAGTCATTCCCAGAGGGATTTTGAGCCATTCTTCTTGTAGAATAGTGGTCATGTCACTACGTGATGCTGGTGGAAGGATAGGTTTCCTGACTCACTTTTCCAGAACACCCCAAAGTGCTCAATAATATTTAGTTCTGGTGACTGTGCAGGCCATGGGAGATGTTCAACTTCATTTTCATCTTCATCAAACCACTCTGTCACCAGTCTTGCTGTGTGTATTGATGCAGTATCTTCCTGATACATGGCACCACATTCAGGATAGAATGTTTGATCCATTATGGTAGTCTTTGGCAGTTGGGACTTTGCCATCTAGCACAGGTATTGAGCCTAGGAAATGCCATGATATTGCAGCCCAAACCATCACTGATCCACCTCCATGCTTCACACTGGGCATTAAACAGTCTGGGTGGTACACTTTCTTGGGGCTTCTCCACACCGTAACTCTCCCAGATGTGGGGAAGTGAGTGAAGGTGGACTCATGAGGGAACATGTTTCACATTGTCCACAGCTCAAGATTTTAAAAATGTGTCCTCTTTTTAACTCTGATATGTCACCATATGACATAATGTCGTGTGCATTGCAATATTTTAAGCAAAACTGTGCTGTTACTCTGCTAATTAAACCTTCACACTCTGCTCTTACTGGTGGAATGTGCAATCAGTAAAGTCTGGCCTCCAGGCCGGCCAAACTTAGTCATAAAACCTCCAACGCTAAGTTGGCCAGTGTTTTAGTTTCATTGCCTAACCCCTGTACATCTGGTTGTGAAAATCCCAGTAGATCAGCAGTTTCTGAAATACTCAGAGCAGCCCGTAAGGCAGCAACAACCATGCCACGTTCAAAGTCACTTAAATCCCTTTTCTTCCCCATTCTGATGCTTTGAACTGCAGCAGATCGTCTTGACCATGTCTACATGCCTAATCCTAAGTTGCCGCCATGTGATTGGCTGATCAGAAATCTGTGTTAGCAAACAGTTGGACAGGTGTACCTAATAAAGTGGCCGGTGAGTGTGTATTTCTGTTCTATAAGTTGGGTTTTGAACGTTTCATGACTCCTGCTGTCTATGAAGGATCAGACAGCTCTCAGATTTCATCAATACCTTAATTTGTCTCTTACAGGTTTGGAATGAGGGCGAGTAATTAATGTCAACTTTCATTTTTAGGTGAACTATCCCTTTAAGGATCATACTTATGAGTTTTCTCCTGTGGACTGAATGTAAATGTGTGTGAAATATGTTACTCGTGCCACTACTAAAAACAAATAACACGTATTGTGTATGATTCCTTATATTTTGGTAAAATAATTGACATTTTGCTAGATAAGGGTGTCCACCAGTCAAATTCTGACTTCTGCCAGATGAATAACCCTCCTGTTCTGGTATGTTTAGGGTTTGGAATTAGACAATAAGGTTGAGACTGCAGCAAGAGGGTCATAATTCATCAAGGGGTCAAAAAGATCACAACACTGATAAAACAGACAAGAGTAGATCATTCTGCTGTGGCGACGCTTGATGAAGAGAGCGAGCTGGAGTTAGTCCAGATCTGCAAGATGACTAAACTTGTGGAGATGGATCCAGATTAAAGTCATTTAAGAGGTAGTGTATGTTTCATAAAGCTTTATGTTATGTGTTGTCTTCCTTGTTTGTGGTGTGAGGGCTTCGAATTATTGCAAATCTGTATATTATATCATACGTATCTGTGCAACTTTACAAATTTCTACTAGCTGTGTTGCTTTCACATTAAAGAGTTGGAAAATCCAGACTGACACTAAGAATGTGCTAATTGATGATAGAAGAGCTTTAAACTGAATATTACAAACATCATAGTTTCTGGATTTCAGATTTTTACATGTTGACTTTTATTTTGGCAGGACGTCATGCGAGCTGCGGTCAAACCTAGAAGGGATACGTGCATCAATATTGCAGTTTGTGTTCAACAATTATTCATATTTTTACATTACTGTGAGGGTTGGGAATAGGGTTGAGGTAGGGAAAGACGTTAATAAAATACAATTATTAGGCAATTTAATAAAAAAAATGATAAATAATACTCATTAACTTCCAGCTGCAGCTGTATCCCTTCTAGGAACAACCCCGCGCTGCTTTGTGTGACTCGGCTGGAGAAAGGTTGTGTTTTTAAGTATCATATACATTTATTACAATGTTTTTATTTCGGAATGTAACATTGTTTAAGTTTATTATCATCGCTTTAGGTTTATTTATGAAAATCCGCGTCTCATTTCGCTTCCTGTGTCGTCGATCGGTTCATTAAACGAGAATTATAACAGTAATAGATGGAAATGAGCTTCAACAGACTACGAGTCAATTGAATCAAATGCTTAGAGAAATGATTCACTGAATCGCCGCGTTCTGCTGGGTAAGTTAACAAGACAAAACAAATATCACATATTTTACGAAATATTCTGAGTTAAATCTTTTTATTTTGTGCAAATTAATACTACTTTCAAAGCATAAACGCTGAACTTCCTTTATAGTCTGTGTTCTTATAGTGTTTTTGTCTCATAAGGAGATGTGACTACTAATTCTCTATATGTGTTCACATCTGCACCTTTATATTATTCAGATTGAAAGATTTCAGCTCAGGAAAGCTGGATAAGGCTACATGATTAATCAAACACCATTTCCGTGCTCATTTTGTCAGTAATTTTGGCTCTTCCCTGCTGAAAATCCAGCTTAAACCAGCCTAAGCTGGTTGGCTGGTTTTAGCTGGTCGACCAGCCTGGTTTTAAAGGGATTTTGGCCATTTCCAGACTGGTTTCCAGCCAGGTCCTAGCTGGTCAGGCTGGGAGTTGACCAGCTAAAACCAGCTTGACCAGCCAAAACCAGCTTAAACCAGCCTGAAATTGGCCAAAACCCCTCTAAAACCAGGCTGGTCGACCAGCTAAAACCAGCCAACCATCTTAGGCTGGTTTAAGCTGGATTTTTCAGCAGGGTAATTAGTTGTAAATCTCCATTACCTGCTTTCAGGTAGAGAAGTGTTTACTACACAGAGCCGTAGTTCACTGACAGCCAAAGACCCTGAAATCGAGGAGAATGACTCTGATTAGACAGCTGCTTGTGTCTCTTCTCAGTAATTTACTGTTTCTGCTGATCTGAAAACTTGTGGAAAATACCACATTTAATAACATGTTTTTACTCTTTACTCACCCTATAACTTTAGTCGAGTGCTTGAAATTTCATGGTTGTGTTTATTAGTCACACTGAATCCTGACCGTGTCTCCTAAAAGGTTGAGCTAGAGAAGTGATTGAGACACAGACAGAGGTTTAGTCTTGATTTCTTCTTCTTTGTGTTGATTCTTCTCCTCTTAAACAGACAGAAAAACTCCTGCTGAAGCGACTGAGCTCCACTATTATAAAGATGGCGTTTATTAAAGAGGAGAGTGAAGACCTGAAGATTGAAGACACATTCAGAGTCAAACATGAAGATGCTGAGCAGCAAACAGGTTGGCTTTCATTCTCAGAGCTCAACTCAGTCATTTGATGCTCATTCAGATCTGCAGATCTACACTAATGAAGGATGTTGGAGAATGTCATTTGAGCGCCTCATTAAAGTGATTTTACTGCTCATGGAGACTCGCGTGGAGAGACTCGGTAAAACACAGGACACTGATGAAGACAATGTGCTATTTTGGTAAAAATAAGGGTTGATTATTTTGGGTAATATTAAAATCCAATGTCTGACTTACTAAAAAATGTAACCATTTAAAAGGTTAGTGGTTAGTTCCTCAGGGTCTATGAGGAATACAAGACTGAGAGAAAGTGATGGCATGTAAAAATCAAAAGTTATACAACTTTCTTTTGAAAGTGTCACCACAGCGAAATGATCCACCCCAATCAATCTGGATAAAGTTCTGGCCTAATACAGATGGGAGAATGAATAGAATGTTTCTAATGAATCTCCTGTTTTCCTTACTGCAGGTTAGTTCAGTAAAAAGAAAAAAAGAAGAAATGCCCGCATGTGTTAAGTGTTTTTCCTAAACACAACAGTAATCTGGTAGTGTTCCTGCTACTGTTTGGGCTGATTTGGCTTTTTCATGGTTAATTATTGTGATATTCTGATTGCGGCACTGGAAAATCTCTGTAGACTGAAGACATTTCATGCCGTTCAGCCTATAATCTTAAATGTGAGCAAAATCACCGGTTTTGTCATCACTTTAGACATACCGCTAGAAAATCTCTCAAACACTAGCTCTAACGTGACGTTTGTGAATTAGTAACAGCAGATGTGGATGAATGGCGGAAGAAAGTAGTTCCTCATACAAAAGGGTTTTGAGACTCTCATGTTTGATTTTCTGTTTTTATATACACAAATATGCCGTCGAACTGTTGTATTAGCAATGTGGCTGTATATCGTCACTTGTGGGACACTAAGGCACTTGGGCTGTGGCCTCGAGCCAACACACGCCTCCCACTAGTGCCAATTTACAGACATATTGCACCGCTACTCGTGTGTTGTTGCTTATATATATATTTGCGCCACATATTCTCTTTTGGAGACCTGTATCCTCTTCCTCTGCAGCCAGAACTCTGTAATGTGTGCAGAATGTGGTTTGGCATTGTCTTGTTGTTGAAATATGCATCTCTGGAAAAGAAGGCAGCATATTGTGCTCCAAAAGCTCTCTGTGCTGTTCAGCATTAATGGTGCATCACTAAAGTGCAAGTTACCTTTGCCAAGGGCACTGACACAACCCCATACTCACAATTTCTCCCAAAAAACACCTGAAATACTGATTCATCTGAGCACTATGTTTCCACCGTTTGATGGTCCATGCCAGATGCCTCCAAGCCCAGAGAAGTCAACGGTGCTTCTGGACACTGTTAACATAGGGCTTCCTTTTAGCACAGTACATTTTTCACTGGCATTTGTGGGTGTAACTACGTATTGTGGTACTTGACAGGCTTGCCGCAGTAGTCCTGAGCCCGTGTGGTGATCTGGCTTATAGAAGTATGAGGATTCTTGATGCAGCGCCCCCTGAGGAATCAGAGATCATGGTTGTTCAGCTTAGCTGTGCGCTCTTGTTCTTTACGCACTGAAATTCCTCCAGATTCCTTGAATCTTTTAATGATGTTCTGCACTGTTGAAGGTGAAATATCCAAATGTCTTCCTCTCTTTCTCTGAAGAACATTGTGTTTACACATTTCAATCATTTTCTCTCGTATTTGTGGTCAAACTGGCGGCCCATCATTGCTCCTAAAGGACTGGTCCTTTCTTGGATGCTGCTTTTGTACCAAATCATAATTACAATCACCTGTTGACATCACCTGTGTCACATCACATCCTTATTTCAGCAGTTTACCTGATTACTAGCCCTTTTTTTGGTGTGTTGCAAGAACCAAAATTGGAATATGTGATTATTTTGGAAAACAAACAAACTATAAAATCATGAGGAACACATTAAATAATCTTTGTTGTATTGCATTTCATGTTTGTTATTTGTTGTGCTAAACTTCTATTTCGCTGTTTGCTTTAGATATGTTGGTGCTGAAAGAGGAGAGTGATGAACTGAATGAGGCAGAAGAGAAAGATCAATATGAGAAACACCATGAGATCATGACTGTTGAAAAATCTATAAAGAAGAAAAAGAAAACCAAATCTACCCCTCTTTTCATCTGTTGTGAGTGTGGAAAGAGTTTCAGCCACAAACCAAAACTGGAAGTGCACAGAAGGATTCACACTGGAGAAAAGCCTTACACATGCCAGCACTGTGGAAAGAGTTTCAATCAAAAACAAAACTGTGAAGCCCACATGAGAATCCACACTGGAGAGAAGCCTTACAAATGCCAGCAGTGTGATTTGCAATTCACTCAAAAAGCGAACCTTACCGTCCACATGAGAGTTCACACCGGAGACAAGACGTTCAACTGCCAAGATTGTGGAAAGAGTTTCTTTCAAAAACAAAACCTTAATGTCCACATGAGGGTTCACACTGGAGAGAAGCCTTACAAATGCCAGCAGTGTGGAAAGAGTTTCAGTCAACCACAGAATCTTAACGTCCACTTGAAAGTTCACACTGGTGAAAAACCTTTCACATGCCAAGAATGTGGAAAGAGTTTCATTCATAAACAAAAAATTGTGGCCCACATGAGAATCCACACAGGAGAGAAACTTTACAAATGTCATCAGTGTGGAAAGAGTTTCACTCAAAAGACACACCTTGAAGACCACATGGGAATTCACGCTGAGGTAAATCCATTCACCTGCCAACAGTGTGGAAAGAGTTTCAATCAAAAACAAAAACTTAAAATGCACATGAGAGTCCACACTGGAGAGAAGCCTTACACTTGTCAACTCTGTGGAAAGAGTTTCAGTCAGTACATAACCCTTAAATGTCACATAAGAGTTCACACCGGAGAGAAGCCTTACATCTGCCAGTGTGGGAAGAGTTTCACTCAACCAGGACAACTTAAGAAACACATGAAAATCCACACCGAAGAGAAATAAGAAACTCTTAAGACGCTTCAGAGAAGCTTGTTCCTAAATGTAGAAAATGGAGGGAGGACAATTAAGGCGCAGCACCATTTTATGAATTCATAGTTTTGTTGTTGTTGTGCAAAGCTGCATTGTGTCTGAAAGGTTATAGATACCAACATGGACCTTTAGCATGCACTGGGGTGGTTTGTTGCCGAGTGTGAATCATCACCTCCAAGTCCGAGGCCATGGTGCTCCACCGGAAAAAGGTGGCTTGCAATCTCCAGGTTGGAGGTAAGTCCTTACCCCAGGTCAAGGAGTTCAAGTATCTTGGATTGGTGCAGCAGTCATGCCGTTGATGTATCGGTCCGTTGTGGTAAAGAAGGCACTGAGCTGAAAGGCAAAGCTCTCTATTTACCGGTCAATCTACGTTCCTGCTCTCACCTATGGTCATGAGCTTTGGGTCATGACTGAAAGGACAAGATCCTGGATACGAGCAGCGGAAATCAGTTTCCTTCGCAGGGTGGCAGGGCGCACCTTTATAGATAGGGTGAGGAGCTCTGTCACTCGGGAGGAGTGCTCCTCCACATTGAGAGAAGTCAGCTGAGGTGGCTCGGGCATCTGTTTCAGATGCCTCCTGAACGCCTACCTAGGGAGGTGTTCCAGGCATGTCCCACTAGGAGAAGGCCTCGGGGAAGACCCAGGACCCTTTGCAGGGACTATGTCTCTCAGCTGGCCTGGAAACGTCTCTGAATCCCCCCGAAGGAGCTGGAGGAAGTGTCTGGAGAGAGGGAAGTCTGGGGTTCCCTCTTGAAACCGCTGCCCAGCACCAGAAAAGCGGATAAAAATGAGATGAGGTTATAGATAAGATTATAAACTGAATAAATGAACACTCATTGCATTAAATTATGTGATGCATTTTAGTGAGACCATGCACCATACAAAAAGAGTCAGTCAGGATTGACTAACAATAGCACTTACTAGTTACTCCTTTAGTTTGAAAAGCACTGATGTATGAAGCATGTTATGGGCGCACCAAACCAACAGGAGGCAATAAAAGCCTTAAGGCTGATTTACACTGCGTCAAGCGCACATGCATGGTCCGGCACAGCCTTCAGCCGTCGTGGCTGAGGGCACCTCTCAAAAAAAGCTCACCCTCATGCTGCCCCAATCCTCCAAGACCTGAGAGATCTTCTGAACACAAATTGAAATATTTTAGATGAAGTTTGAGAGCTCACACATCCTCAATAGACACCTAGGGACCTGGGACTCATTGAAAGGGACCAGAGGCATTGTCAAAAACAGGCCATGTGTCTACAGTGATTCAACGCTAATGATACATGGGCCAAAAATCAACTGTTCATTCATATCAGATCAGGGTGTGTGTTTACTTTAGACAATATGATGCTTGCATGTTGTGCTGCAGACTCTATATTGCCTGCAGTAAATGCACACCCTGACCTGATGCGGGAAACATTGGCAAACTCAAATTCACAGTTTTGTTGCCTATGGAGGATGAGGGAGCTCTCCGATTTCATTCATTCTTTAATTTTCTTTCAGTTTAGTCCCTTATTTAATAGGGGTCACCACAGCGGAATGAACTGCCAACTATTCCAGCATATGTCTTACGCAGCGGATGCCCTTCCAGCTGCAACCCAGTACTGGGAAACACCCATACACACTCATTCTCTCACACACACACACACTTATACACTCAGGCCAATTTAGTTGATAAATTCCCTTATAGCGCATGTGTTTGGACTGTGGGGGAAACCGGAGCACCTGGAGGAAACCCACGCCAACACAGGGAGAACATGCAAACTCCATACAGAAACTTACCCAGCCGGGACTCAAACTAGTGACCTTCATGCTGTGAGGCCACAGTGCTAATACTACGTCACCATGCCGTCCCTCTCAGATTTCATCTAAAATATCTTCATTTGGATCCTGAAGTTGAACGAAGGTCTCAGGTGTTTGCAGGGTGAGTGATTAATAACAGTAATTTTTGGGTGAACTAACCCTTTAATCCCTCATGCTGGTGGAGTGACTGTAAATGTCTGAAGATGCACACATCATCAATTCTCCAACAATAACACTTCCTAAACTGTGTTGAATCAGTCTGTTCTTTGTTGGTTTCTAATAAAAAACGCCTTTAGCTTCTACATATTGTTGCTTTTCTGCTGATTTGAACTGCTTCTGTTTGCCTCATTTATATGTTAAAGGCGTCTGCTAAATGACTGACTGTGAATGTTAACTTATTAATTGACTTGATGACAGAAGGACTCCGTCTCAATCAGGATTCACTTCAGTTTCCAGCTCTTCTCTTCACTCTTTATTACACACAAGAGATTTTGTACCGCTGTAATGAGTTCACAGTATTTCTTATTAACTGATTATTGCAGCTTGTGCTTCAGAAACAAGCTTTAATTCGGCTTCACTCCTGAAAGGAGTGGACGAGGAGTAAAAACCAGGTAAAAACAGAGTACGCTGTCATATTTATGACTGTAAAAACAAACTGAACACACACCCCTGATGAAAAAAACTGCTTAAACCAGCCTAAGCTGGTTTTAGCTGGTCGACCAGCCTGGTTTTAGAGGGGTTATGGCCATTTCCAGGCTGGTTTCCAACCATTTCCAGCCTGGTCAGACTGGAAAATGACCAGCTAAAACCAGCCTGATTTAAGCTGGTTTTAGCTGGTCAACTCCCAGCCTGACCAGCTAAGACCATGCTGGAAATGGTTGGAAACCAGCCTGGAAATAGCCAAAACCCCTCTAAAACCAGGCTGATTGACCAGCTTAGGCTGGTTTAAGCTGGATTTTTCAGCAGGGACAGCATAAAAAAAACAAATCTCATATTAAAGAACGTCACGTTTAGATCAGATGGTGTATGTTTCCGTCCAGTGTTCATATAAGAGATCTACTAATTTTCACTGACTTATTTATAGAGGATTATAACATTTGTGAGTCAGTTTTTAATAAAAGTCTGATAGTTTAGTAGACTTATTTTATATTAGGCTTTCATATGTCATGCTAGAAATGTTATTAATACCCTTGTAATTGATTAACATATATTATTTCACCGTTTATTCATCAGGATTTCAGAATCTTGCCCGCAGGTAAGACTTTTATTTTGGTATGACGACGTGACGTTATCAGACAGCGCTTCGCTGCTTTGTCTGTGGTTCGGCAGAAGAAAGGTCCTGTTTATAGGTATGTATATTTCCAGAACTGTTTATTATTTAAATGTAAAATTGATATGCTTTATTTGACGTTGTTGAAGGTTTAGTGAAAGGCTGCGTCTCATTTCGCTTCCTGTATCGCCAGTCAGTCCCTCAGAAACTAATTCATTTACAGTAATTGTTAATTAAATGCTTCGTTACATTATTCACTGAAACAGCCCGCGTTTGTCGTCATCTGCTTAATTAATAACAATACAATACTTACAAAGCATAAATATGAACTTTATGTGTAGTTTGTGTTCATATATTAGTGTGTTTGCCTGATCTGGAGAGGGCTTTAACTGTGATTTCAGCTTAGTTTCCACATTTTTCTTTCATTCTCCTCTTAAACAGACAGAAAAACTCCTGCTGAAGCGACTGAGCTCCACTATTATAAAGATGGCGTTTATTAAAGAGGAGAGTGAAGACCTGAAGATTGAAGACACATTCAGAGTCAAACATGAAGATCCTGAGCAGCAAACAGGTTGGTGTTCACTCTCACAGATCAACTCAGTCATTTGATCCTCATTCAGATCTGCACTAATGAGGGATGTCGTTGGAGAATGTCATACGAGCAGTGATTTTACTGCACATGGAGACTCATAGACAGGATGAAGCACGCTTTATTGATGTGTCATGCAAACAAGTGTCAATTCAGGACAAATAATGCAGACATATACATTAATATTATAAATGTTACAAATATTTTGTGTAATAAAATACCCAACATCTATTTCTTAAATGAAATTATGTTTTTCATTACTTAAATAGGCGTCACTTAAAGTCATGAAATGTTGAGTGATCAACTTTAGATTTATTGTCAATAGGTTAGATGTCATAAATATTAGATAATTTTAACACGATTACAGTTTTTTTAATAGTAATTAAAGGCCAAAATTAAAATGGAATTTTGTTTAATTGTAGTGCCTGTTGTTGAAATCCTCCTGATGACTCAATGTATTTAATAACCAAACTTTAAACACATTGTTATTAAATCATACTACATATAATGCTTTACATAAGATGCATTCATAGCTGAAGCTTTGGAAATGGACATATCTTGTGGGAATGCAGACTTGTGAGAGTAATTAACTTAAATAATATTATACAGTAACACCAAGCCAGTTAGTTTCCTTGTTCTTCAGTGATTCCTGCGAGACATTGAGTCATCATCTACTCTTAATGTAATTTTTGTCTGAAGTGAAAGGACAGCAACAACATAGATTTTATACATTCTGTTTTATATATATGTGTAATGCTGCGTTCACACCAGACTTGACACGCGTGAATAAATTGCGCTATTTGCACGTACAGAGACGAGTGAACATTCAGTTTATTCGCTTCATTCGCACATCAAATTCACTTCACAATACACGAGGATTCGCTTCATGGGCAGGGCTTCTGTCTGCCCGGTGACTCTAGCTTCCTTGCTAACAGATTTTCTTGAGAGAGTAGCTGTGCTTTATGTGCTTTAGGAAGGCTGAAAAACAGCGTTGATTTTGTTCGGCATCGCGTCTGACTCACTAGATCCATTCAGAGGTGCAGCAGCTCTGAGAGATCAACTCCTCCAGAAACTGAACACAGAGGATGGAGGCTTTCAGAAAGCCCAGTTTGATGAGCTGTTGTCCGGAGTCGACAAGAGGATTTCCCCTTGGGACACCAACAACAGACACTACATCATAATCCTGCCCCGACAGGAGCAAGCTCATGATTGGTTTATGCGGCGCAAATGAAGTTCAGAATTTCCCATTCGAGCGATTCATTCCAAGGTTATTATAGTTAACGAAACTAATGAAAAAGTGAAAACTAGAATTGAAAAATCAATTTCGTTAACTGAAATCAAAATAAAAATGAGTTTTATATTTTAATGAGTTAAAAATAGAACTGACTGAAACTGTATTGTATACATATGAAGCTGAAACTAACTAAAATGATTGCAAAAGCGTCCATCGTTTTCGTCTTTATAAATGTGTTTAATACTTTTAGAAGTAAATCTATTTACTTTGCGCTGCCAGTTTGACACCATGTGTTTGAGCCATACGCCACATCGGAGACTGTAATCCTGCTGCTGCCATTGGCCAGATCAAGCCGTCCTTTCTCCAGTAAGTCCTCGCTGTTGCTCCCGCGACAAAAACAACAACTGCACATGACAACAGCATGGTGACAACATTAAATATGACCCGAGCAAACACTTAAAAGTATTAATTTAACACATTTGTGTCCAATAATGGGTTTTATTCACGAGCGAATCATTATTTTTAACCGGTTGAACTAGTTCACCAAATTGAACTGAATCATTTGAGATGATTCGTGTCTCCAGTAAGAACTTATCCACAAATACTTACTTTTTAACATGCCTGATGCCCCCTGACTTGAAATAAACCAATTTCTGTAATGTAATTTAAATAAGTGAATCAGGCTTGCAAAAATTATTTGTAAGAAACTTTTCAGATCATGATGATGATGATTTAACTGACTGAAATTGATTGCTCACTACATATTGATATGTTGAGGTTTAAAAAACATACCTTTTGATGAGTTATTAAACTATATTCTGATGATGTTGTGTCCTGCACCTAACAAATATTCTAATTTATAAAAGAACCGAAAACTAACACTGAAACTGATAAAAACTAAATTAAAACTAAGCAATTTCAAAACATAGAAAATAATAAAAACTAGTAAATCTGCCTATAAAACTAATTAAAACTAAGAACCAAATCAGAACTAAAACTAATACAAAATCTAAAACTATTATAACCTTGATTCGTCTGATGAGTGCGTCAAACACGCACAACGCTCAACTCGCGCTGCTTCATTCACACGAATCGCACCGCAGGATGTCTGTTCGCATCTTTGCATTGAGTTAAGATGTAAATCACTTGCGATTGACGCTTCATCTGCGTCTGCTCTGAACGCAGGCAAAGAGCTGCAGAGCGTCACATTAAAGCTCATTAATATTCATGACCATTCCAAATATGGTCAATAAGGACCTTCTGTCTCGAACCTGTGACCTTATAAGAACATATCCATAACATGTTCTGTACAACGTAAACAATGTTTTAAAAACATCTGATGGTAAACAGCTGATGATAATCAGAGCCATTGGTTTTGATGTAGTTTGCTGTGGTTTATTAATGCAGCAAAAATAATACTTGATTCAATTTGTAAGTAAATGTAAAACTTCTAAATATAAATATATGATAACACACTACAATGAGGGAACATGATTAACATCTCTCATACCTGAAATGAGAGAGTTTAGCATCAATTAATGATATCATCTGCATAACAACAGCAAACTAAGTGCAATGAGAAAGGCAGGGGATCCAATACTGAGCCCTGTGGCACTCCACACAAAAAAAAAATGAACCAGCTTTAGTGCTTAAAGATCTTTTAGCAAGTTTATTCTTTCGTCATTTAGTAGCAAATTCCATTAAAACAACACTCCTCCACCACATCTTACTTCATATTCGCTTCCAATATCTCAGAGTTTGTCATGGGGGCATGAATGAGATTTTCCTGAATGTTAATTAATATATATTAATTCATCGTTCATTTTCTTTTCGGCTTAGTCTCTTTTATTAATCTGGGGTCGCCACAGCGGAATGAACCGCCAACTTATCCAGCATATGTCTTAAGGCCGATTTATACTTCTGTGTCAAGCGCATGCGTATGCTACGGCGCAGCCTACCCGTGGACGCATAGCCCCTCGCCAAACTGTCGGCGATGTTGACGCGCACCTCTCAAAAAATGTAACGCGTACGCGTAGCACAAGCTCTGTGATTGGTCGACTTGGTATCGCTGACTAGTGTGGGCGGAGGTGAGAGCCGCGTGCCCGATACAGCAAGTGTTTACAAGTGTGGAGTCCCGTGAAGGAGCTCCTGATGGAGACTGTTGTTTTGTGTTTACCTTATGAATAAAGTTGTTGCACGTCCGCCGGTTCCCGCCTTAAAATGAGTGAATTTGAGCCACTTGTACATTAAGGAAGTGTTCAGAAAAAACAAAACACCAGAGAAGAAACTCGACACAGAGAAACATAAACACCTACTGCCAGCTAGTGTTTCAGAAGTGTATTGCAGAGCAACAGAAACAGCGCACAGAAGTATAAATGCACAGCTACGCATGAGGCATACGCCGTGGGTTACGGCGATCACTTGACGCAGAAGTATAAACCAGGTGTTATGCAGCAGATGCCCTTCCAGCTGTAACCCATCTCTGGGAAACATCCATACACACTCGTACACTACATATTCAATTCAATTCAATTCATCTTTATTTGTATAGCGCTTATACAATGTAGATTGTGTCAAAGCAGCTTCACATGGAAGTTTATAGTGAATTGAAAAGTGTCAGTTCAGTTTTCAGTGTTTAAGTTCAGTTTAGTTTAGTTTAGCTCAGTTCAGTGTGGTTTAATAATCACTACTGAGAGTCCAAACACTGAGGAGCACTTCCATCGATGCGCAGCTCTACAGATCCCGAACCATGCAAGCCAGTGGCGACAGGGGCGAGGAAAAAACTTCACCAATTGGCGAAAGTGAAGAATTTAAAAAACCTCGAGAGAAACCAGGCTCAGTTGGGCACGACCATTTCTCCTATGGCCAAACGTCTTGTGCAGAGCTGCAGTCTAGGCGCAGTAGCTGGACCTCCGCGAAGACACGTCTGTCCTTGGAGCATCAGAGGAATCAGTCTTATGCTCTCCATCATGACCACCACAGCAGCAGCTTAGGATACGGCCTGGTCCGGGAGCCTTGGAATCGTCTCGTCGCTGGTCTTGGATCGCATCAGTGGCACTGCATAGTCTGAGGGCCTCGAGATGAGTACCCCCATGTGGAAATACAGAATAAGGAGAATAATTAGCGTAGCTGCTGTTCATAGTGTATATAAACAAGAAGCAAAATCGTGTGTGGGGCACATCATGCGTCACACCGCTATGTAATGCACTAAGTGTATGCTTTGCTAAAAAGATAGGTCTTTAATCTACTTTTGAAGAGTGAGAGTGTGTCTGAGCCTCGGACATTATCAGGAAGGCTATTCCAGAGTTTAGGGGCCATAAATGAGAAGGCTCGACCTCCTTTACTCGATTTAGCTATTCTAGGTACTACAAGAAGCCCTGAGTTTTGAGATCTTAAAGAGCGGGTTGGATTGTAGCGAGACAAGAGGTTGGTTAGATAAACAGGAGCTAGGTTATTTAAGGCTTTATAGGTAAGAAGCAATATTTTAAATTCAATACGAAACTTAACAGGCAGCCAGTGTAAGGAGGATAAAATTGGGGTGATATGATCATATTTTCTAGACCTGGTAAGAACTCTGGCAGCTGCATTTTGTACTAGCTGAAGTTTGTTAATAGAGGATGCTGGGCAACCAGCAAACAGAGCATTACAGTAATCCAGCCTAGAAGTCATGAAAGCATGAACTAGCTTTTCTGCATCTGAGATGGATAGCATATTTCGCAATTTAGCAATATTTCTTAGATGAAAGAAGGCAGTTTTTGTGACATGGGATATATGATTTTTAAAGGTTAAATTGCTGTCTAATATGACACCCAGATCTTTTATAGTAGAGCTAACGCTAACTTTGTATCCCTCTAATTGCAGGTCGAGTTGTGAGAACTGCTGTGTACAGGATTTAGGCCCAATAAGTAATAATTCTGTTTTGTCTGAGTTTAAGAGAAGAAAATTGTTGGTCATCCAGTCTTTAACATCTTTAATACACTCAGTTAGCTTAGACAGTTTAGACATCTCATCAGGTTTAGTTGAAATATATAATTGAGTATCATCTGCATAGCAGTGAAAACTGATCCCATGTTTTCTAATAATGTCCCCCAGGGGAAGCATGTATATTGTAAACAGCAAAGGGCCTAAAACTGATCCTTGAGGGACCCCGTACTTTACCAGTCTTACTTGTGAAAGTTGTCCATTAATATTCACAAACTGGTAACGATCAGCTAAGTATGACCTAAACCATTGAAGAGCCTGTTCTTGGACACCTGTAGAATATAAGCGGTCTATGAGAATATTGTGATCAATGGTGTCAAAAGCGGCGCTAAGATCTAGTAGAACTAATAGTGAGATGCACCCTTGGTCAGCAGCTAAGAGTAAATGGTTGGTTATTTTCACTAATGCGGTTTCTGTGCTGTGATGAGGCCTGAAACCTGACTGAAACACTTCAAAAATATTGTTCATCTGCAGAAAGGAGCATAATTGGGTAGAAATAACTTTTTCTAGTATTTTAGACATAAACGGAAGATTTGAAATAGGCCTATAATTAGCTCAGCTGCTGGGTCCAGTTGTGGTTTCTTAATAATAGGTTTAATAACAGCTAGCTTGTAAGGATTTGGAACATGGCCTAAAGCTAAAGAAGAGTTGATAATGTTAAGGAGAGGTTCTCCTATAACAGGTAGCAATTCTTTTAGTAATTTTGTTGGAATTGGATCTAACATACATGTAGCTGGTTTGGAACTATTTATAACTTTATCTAGCTCTTCCTGTTCTATGATTTTGAAGCATTGTAGGTTATTATGATTCAGTGGAATGTTCACTGGATCTGGAGTATAAGGTGGTGCAGAAAGTTTAACATCTTCTATTTTCTGTCTAAAGTCTTCTATCTTATCACTGAAAAAATTCATGAAGTCGTCACTACTAATATGCGGTGGGACATTTTGTTCCAAGGATGACTGATTATTTGTTAATTTAGCAATGGTGCTAAATAAAAATCTAGGATTGTTATGATTATTTTCAATCAGTTTGCGGAGGTGCTCAGCCCTGGCAGATTTAAGAGCCCTCCTATAGCTGGACATACTGTCTTTGTACGCAATTCTAAAAACCTCTAAGTTTGTTTTTTTCCATTTACGTTCCAGGGCACGGGTTGCTGTTTTGAGAATGTTTTGACATACAATTTAGCTTACCCAATTCACCTGTACCGAATGTCTTTGGACTGTGGGGGAAACCGGATCAGCCGGAGGATGTCTCGAACCAGCGACCTTCTTGCTGTGTGGCACAGCACTACCTACTGCGCCACCATGTCGCCCGTTAATTCATATAATATATATTTGTAAATTAATTGAAGTTAAAGTCAACAAATTAAAATTGAAAAACACACATGAAACTTCAGAGGAAATGTTAGATATTGTGGTGACGCTATGCTGTTAATCGATCTACGTGCTTTAACATGTAAAACGCAATCATGAAAGGAACATTTAAAAGTCTTATGCTGCGTTCACACCAGACGTGGAAGAAGGATCAAGTGCGAGTGATTTACATGTTAAGTCAATCCAAAGACACAAATAGACATCCTGCGGCGCTAATGTGGTGGCGCGATTCCCACGAATGAAGCAGCGCGAGTCGAGCATTTTGCGCAATTAAGGAGCGGATCGAGTGTTTTGTGCGAATCGCTCAAGTTGGAAAATCTGAACTTCAGCAGACATTCGCGCCGCCGTAACCAATGCTTGCTCTTGTGGGGTGTGATGATGTAGCACCTGTTGTTGGTGTCCCGGAGGAAAATCCTCTTGCCTACACCGACAACAGTTCATTAAACTGGGCTGGGCTCAGTCAGAAGCACCGCTGAAAGCCTCCATCATCCAGGTTCAGTTTCTGGAGGAGTTGATGAGCTCACAGAGCTGCTGCACCTCTGAAAGGATCTAGTGGACTCAGACACTGCTCCAAACGAATCGACACTGTTTTTCAGCCTTCATTGAGCACATAAACACAGTTATTTTATCAGTAAAATCCGTTAGCCATTTAGCAAACGAAGCTACAGTCACCGGGCAGACAGAAGCCCTGCCCATGACGTGAATCCGCGTCTGTTTGACGCATAAATGAAGCGAGTAAACTCAAATGTTCACACGTCTATTTACGAGCAAATATCGCGATTTTTATCTGCTCGTTTTGCCTCTAGTGTTAACACAGCATTATTCAGAGGCAATCTTTGTTGTTTAGTGACTCGAGGTAACTTGTATTTATTTCCGTTTCATTTTAGACATCCTGGTAGTGAAAATAAAGAATGATGAAGTGGAAGAGATGGATCAGTATGGGAAACACCAGGATTTCATGACTGCGGAACAATACACACAGCCTAATGTGACCAGACCTAATGGCGTATTTGCCTGCAGCCTGTGTGAAAAGACTTTCAGCCTTAAACCAAGTCTCGAGGTGCACATGCGAGTCCACACTGGAGAGAAACCGTACTCGTGTGATCAGTGTGGGAAGAGCTTCGCTCAGAAAGGACACCTTGATAAACACACGCGAGTCCACACCGGAGAGAAGCCGTACACGTGTGATCTCTGCGGGATCAGCTTTGCACAGAAATCCAATCTAAACCGACACCTGAAGATCCACACCAGAGAGAAGCCGTATGCGTGTCCTCAGTGCGGGAAGAGTTTCATCCAGAAAGTCACTCTTCAGGAGCACATGAACATTCACCGTGAAGAGAAGCCCTTCAGCTGCCCCGAGTGCGGAAAGAGCTTCAGCAAGAAACAAAACCTCAAGATCCACCTGAGAGATCACACCGGAGAGAAGCCGTACGTCTGCACGATCTGCGGCAAGAGTTTCACTAATATGTCCAGCCGTAAAATCCACATGGCCATTCACACTGGGGAGAAACCCTTCAAGTGCGATCAGTGTGGGAAGAGCTTCATCTGCAAAGGAAACCTCAATTACCACATGAACACTCACTCGGAGCAGAGAAGCTGCATGTGTGTTCTGTGTGGAAAGAGTCTCAGCAATGAAATCTGCCTCAATGTTCACATGAAGAATCAGCATCCCGTCGCACACACACTGGGAGGATCCTCCCAGAAAACACAGATATCTAACGATGATTCAGTGAATTCACACAGGGAAGCCGTCCATTCTGTGGAAAATTAAAGCAAATCCACGTGGAGACTTGACTTGTATGCCATAATTTATTATTTAGCCCATCATTGAGTCTGTTTATTTACTTATGTAAATGTGTGTGGAGGGAAAATCTAAATGTATTTCAGTTTTTATATTAATTTCAGTAATATTATTTACTAATAGGCTACTAATAAAATAGTTTGTAAAGTAGCTTGTTTCTGTGCTCGACGATGGGACCTTTAACCATCACCCGTTCCACAATGCACAGTCCCCTTACGGCTCCCCCTGTAGGTGGTGGGCCTGCATCTGTGGGCCTACTCCAGAGGTGTTCAAACTCTGTCCTGGAGGGCCGGTGTCCTGCATATTTTAGTTCCAACCCCAATTAAACACACCTGAACCAGCTAATCAAGCTCTTTCAATGTATACTAGAAACTTGCAGGCAGGTGTGTTGAAGGAAGTTGGAACTTTACTATGCAGGACACCGGCCCTTCAGGGCCGAGTTTGGACACCCCTGGCCTACTCTCACCTATGGTCATGAGCTTTGGGTCATGACCGAAAGGACAAGATCTCGCATACAAGCAGCCGAAATGAGTTTCCTTCGCAGGGTGAAAGATAGGGTGAGGAGCTCTGACACTCGGGAGGAGTTCGGAGTAGAGTTGCATCTCCTCGACATCGAGAGAAGTCAGCTGAGGTGGCTCGGGCATCTGTTTTTCCAGTTTTGGTGAGCCTGTGTGAATTGTAGCCTCAGTTTCCTGTTCTTAGCTGACAGGAGTGGCACACGGTGTGGTCTTCTGCTGCTGTAGCCCATCCTCCTCAAGGTTGGACGTGTTGTGTGATGCTCTTCTGCAGACCTCGGTTGTAACGAGTGCTTATTTGAGTTACTGTTGCCTTTCTATCAGCTGGAACCAGCTATTTCAGACCATTCTCTGTAAACCCTAGAGATGGTTGTGCATGAAAATCCCAGTAGATCAGCAGTTTCTGAAATACTCAGACCAGCCCGTCTGGCACCAACTACCATGCCACGTTCAAAGTCACTTAAATCCCCTTTCTTCCACATTCTGATGCTCGCTTTGACCTGCAGCAGATCGTCTTGACCATGTCTACATGCCTAAATGCATTGAGCTGCTGCCATGTGATTGGCTGAGTTAACGAGCAGTTGGACAGGTGTACCTAATAAAGTGGCCGGTGAGTGCATCAACGCTATGAGAAGTCTAAGATAATTGAACTTTGTTTAAGAGGAGGAGTGTGTCCTACAGGTGGTTTGTCAAACCCACTCGCCTGTGTGGAGCACAATATTTCCGCGAAGTATGAGGTGCTTTCAGAAGGTGTCTGGTGCATATGGAGAGGAAAAGAGTGTCACCTACAGGTGGTTTGTGAAGCTTACTCACCTGCATGAAGCACACTCAGCACAGGGTCTTAAAAGTATTAAAAAGCCTTAAATGCTATTTTACAAGGTATTTCATTTTGTATTATTTTTGACTATACAATGTATACCCAGCTGAAAAACCAGCATATGCTGGTAAGGTATGTTTTGATGCTGGTCTTGCTGGTTTAAATGCTGGTTTTGCTGGTTTTAATGCTGGTTTAATTGCTAGTTTTGCTGGTTTCAATGCTGGTCTTGCTGGTTATGGTGCTGGTCTTGCTGGTTTCAATGCTGTTTTTGGTGGTTTCGATGCTGGTCAGGACCAGCACTGAGACCAGCATTGAAACCAGCTAGACCAGCATACTAGCATCAAAACATACCTTGCCGGTACATACCAGCAGTTTTCTTTCAGCAGGGTAGCTGTATGTTAAATCTATTGGGATGCTGTGTCGTTAATGAAATCGACAAAATCCTGCTGTATTTGACGTCACTGCAGTAACCAAGCCAACACTAACACCCGGTTGACATGGGGCTTCAGCGTCAACGCTTGACAGAGTGCGTGTCTGAAGTTGGCGCTAATGCGATCATCATAGCAGCGTCAGCCAATGAAATTGGTCAGCAATCGGCTACTGTTTGAGCTGGTTCATTTGCATACAGCGATTTGATTGGCTGACGCTTCCGTCGGCGCTTAAAGTTGAGAAAGTCCCAACTTCTGCAACGATCAACTCCACAAAAGTGGGGTTGTTGCTAGATCGGATATGGATGTGGCCGGAAGTTAATGAGAATTGTTTATATTATTTATTAAATTTCCATTTATTGTAGTTTGTTAACGTCTACCCTTACCATGAACCCAACCGTCACAGTACTGTAAAAATATTACTTGTATTGTTATACAGTGTCATAAAAATGCTGCTATATTAATGTACATATCGCACTTCCGGCCGACCTCGTATCCCATTTAGACTTCTCCCAGAATTGGTGTCGACGGATCCACAATGCAGTTCGACAACGCCTGACGTCACGCATTCAAAGTGAATGGGAAGCGTTGACACTGAAGCCCCGTGTGAATAGGGCATTATTCCTGCTGCTCTATCAGCGCCCCCTGCTGGATTAGCACTTTTATTTACAATATAAACAATATTTTAGTTTCTTACAATCAGGGTTTATTTAATATACTGCCAGTTAAAATGTCGCCAATGTTACCGGTTGAAACCTGAAGTGGCGATGAGGTGTTAAAATGTCTGAAAAGAGTCTTAAAAAGGGCTTGAATTTGACTCTCGGATTTCTGTACATGCTCTTATTCTTTATTGCGCTATAGTTTAAACACAGATGTGCATGTGGAGGCTGCAGTCATGTTACGACGCTTCATCACTGAATTGCTCCGCTCTGGTGGTAAGACATTACTCATGTCAACATTACAATAAACGATGCTGTCCTTCTGTAGTGTGTTGATGAACAATAGTTTCCTGATGCAGACATTTTAGTTGATGATTTTATTTCTCAGAATGATAGTTGTGCTAGAACAGATCTTGATGTTATTGTTTTAAAATATGGAAACAGAGGCGACGTCTCCTTAGGAAACTTATTTAATTCCTCTGGTGTGTTATCTCATTGAGGTGAAGTAAAGCTCTATGCACTGCTGCTATGACTGCTGTGTGAACAGTTTAGTTACCTATCAGTCATTGTTATGTTGTAATGCTCATTTTATCCTCTGTGCAGCGTACTGTGTGTGTGTTTTGGTACTCAAAACTTTTTATTGCTAAATAAAAATGATTAGCACTTGATGACTTTCTTCACACAACCACATGAAGAAAACATAAATTAGACCGTAATTGTGGGATTGAGTGTAATTAACTGAGAATCTTAATGTTGTCTTATTTAGTTTACCTGGTTAAAATCATTTTTAAGAAGCAAATTTATATATTCTATAAAGTTACTTCATTTTACATGGTTATTTTGTAATAAAATATACAAACTAAAATGATAATGTGAGTCATATTAATATTAATTAAGATCCTTTTTTAAACCTAAGTGGAAAAAAACTAATATATTTTATTATTCTGCATAATATAATGATTAACTCTGATAATAATAAAACTGCATTCTGCATATTAAACTCACAGTTTAACAGTATTTTGATTCTATTATTATATTGTTTCAGCTATAATTAACAAATCAAGTACTTTAATATGGTATTTACTATAAATGACTATAGTATTTCCTGTGGAAAAACATGAATAAAAAGTGGAAAAGGAAGCAAATAAACACTTCAGCCGCTCAGTAAAATATGAATAAACGTATTTTAATGTATTTTTTTATTAAATGTATACAGATGTATTCTGAACATATATAGAGATGTCTATTTCCACATATTAACTTACTATTATTCCCTCCATTATAATAAATCTATTATATAAATGAAACCAATTTAGATAGCTTCATATATCTCTAAAAAATTAAATATTAATGCACTTCTGCCACACATTTGGGTTTACACCCCTTATAAAAGTGATTCCTGCATAATAGGTCCCCTTTACGCACTTTACTCTGGTTATGTGCACTGTGTTGAGTGGCCAATTTAGTGTCCAGCTCTTCCTATTTATGGAAACATCTCTCATGTTCATTAACTTGAGGGAATCTTTAAAGGAGTGAAACTCAGCCTTTCATTAAGAGGTTTACAACTCAAGCAAAACATGGAGTCTTTGCTTATCGAATGAATAAGTCACGGCGTGTCCAGTATGAGCGCTTGAGCGCTTTTCTTCTGAGAAAATCATGATTTTGGCTTGATGTGGCCCTCTTTGTCTGTACTAAGCTTCCAGTCCAAGACTTTTATTACTGCTGACCATTTTCTGGGATCATGACATGTTTCCTCAATGTCTGACAATAATATAAATATAATAAATATTTCAGATCAACTTGATTATGGCATCTTGTTATTTAAAAAACATAATTTACTATTTAATAAAATAGTAGCTCAATAGTAAAAACTGAGCTAGCTGTTACTTTTGTCAAAGACATTGAATATGAGCAGCTTTTAATGAAGCACATTACAATATTGCAATAAGACTACACATATATATATATA
>CAIGQZ010032303.1:181203-200474 GCA_903798205.1 Danio tinwini | reverse complement strand
AACATGAAGATCCTGAGCAGCAAACAGGTTGGTGTTCACTCTCACAGCTACAGATCTACAGTAATGAAGGATGTTGATATGAGTGCCTCAGTATAGTGACTTTCCTGCACATGGAGACTATTGTTTTGTGTATTATTAAACACTACATGCATCTCGTTTCATGAGCGTAAACGTTGGATCTAACTATTAGTTTTGTCTTTATCATTATATATGAAGCTCAGCTGTAAATGTGTGATCGTAAGCTGATTTTGTAGGATTTTCGGCAGCACACGTGTGGATTTTCTACACACTGAAACATTTCTAAGCTCATCTTGACAGTTACACTTCATTGAGAATACTGCAAATACACTCACAGTTGCTTTAATATATCATGATACTTCAATTCAGAGCTCTAATTATTTTTCCAATATTATTGTATTCAATATCTCAGGTAAACACATTAAAGCAATGTACGTTGATTAAGCACATCATTGTATTAACTAGTCATTAAACCATTGCATTATGTGATTATTAGGGTTGCCACTTATATCTATTTTTATTACTATATCGAGTAATTAATGACATTAATGCCACTAGGTGGCGTTTATTCACAACAAACAAAGGCATAATTTGATAATGGCGTATAATTATATAACTCTGTTATACTGTTTGTTTTTTTTATTTAAAAATTCTTACATATGGTGCCATTACTTGATTAAGCCATCTTTCACAGAATTTTTTAATAGATTTTTAATAACTTTTACTCTGTCCTCGGGATCTCCCGCCCTGCACATTTTGATTGTCTCTCTTATTTGACGCACAAGGATCAGCTCATGGATCTCTCTGTTAACGAGTTGATGATCTGAATCAGGTCTGTTAAGCAAGGAAGACATACAAAATATGCAGGGGGGTGGGGGCTAGAGCAGTTTTCTTGCGCGTGGGAATACATTTCTAAATAAAACGTGGTAGCGGTCGTTAACTCTGGTGTAATTTGAACAGGAGCGGGCGGTTTAATATAGAGAGAGAGGGCACGCATTCACTGTAGTGCTTTGTGTGTGTGTGTGTCACTTGTAATAGGCTGACTGGAGTCTGTAACATCCAGCTGGATGTTTTTGGGAGGCCTATTTAATTGTTATACATGGCCAAATATGTACGTAATACATGCATAGAAATAATGCTGATATGATATATGAAACACAATCCGTAGTTGTCAAATATATTGAGTGGACATGTTTGTAAATCTGACTGAAAGAGTCAGTGCCTCACCAGCCACAAACCTCACCGCACGTCACGCGGCACTCATGTCACAATCTCTCTCTCTTGATAATTTTAACGTGGGATTTTAAAAAACAAATCTAAATTTAACGGGAACGGTCAGGTCGGGTAGAAAATGGGGCCGTTCGGGCAGCGGGCAGGGCTTAATTTGTGCCGACACTCCGGATACGGCACCTCTGAAATCTGATCCGGCACCACATTTTACCGATCCCCCTCCTCAACCGCCCTTCTCCCTCGTCCGCTGTTCACTTTCGCTTTCTTCCGCGACTTTCCAACCCTCTTCACTGTCGTCTGCGACACCCCTGCCCCGCTCACTTTCGTCCGCGACCCCCTCTCCGCCATCCACCGCAATCTAGTCCGGGACCTCGCAATTACAAATCAAGCACTGGCAGCAGGTGAACAAAGGCTGAATATACGGCGGGAGCTGTCGGGTACGGTATAAAACCTGGCAGGAACGGAATTAAAATTTCAGTCCCACGCAGATCTCTAATGGAGGCTGAGGGGAAGGACCAGAATTGAAAACCACTCGGTTGAGTGATAAGAAGTTTGCTAACTAGGTTAGGAGTGTAGTAATGAACAACACGTTATATTGATAGGATCTGAGATTACAGGAACTGCATCTTTCAGTAACTTCATGCTTGTAAGGTCTACCAAGCTTGTTGTTGTTAGATTTCATGTCTGTTGTTTTATGCCTTTAGACCACAGGTGGCAAACTCAGTCCCTGGAGGGCCGGAGCTCTGCACAGTTTGGCTTTAACCCTAAATAAACACACCTGATCAAACTAATTGAGACTTGTTTGAAACCGGATGGTAAATGTGTTTTTCCTACAGGGTTCTCCCGTTCCCCCCACAAGTGGAAAGACATGACCTATAGGTGAATTGGGTAAGCTAAAATTGCCTGTAGTGTATATGTGTGAATGAGAGTGTATGGGTGTTTCCCAGTGTTGGGTTGCAGCTGGAAGGGCATCCGCTGTGTAAAACGTATGCTGGAGAAGTTGGTGGCTCATTCCACTGTGGCGACCCCTGATTTAATAAAGGGACTAAGCTGAAAAGAAAATGAATGAATGGTAAGTGTGTTGAAGCAGGGTAGGAACTAAACTCTGCAGGGCTGTGGCCCTTCAGGAACCGAGTTTGACACCTCTGCTTTAGACTGAGCTAAACATGCATTTGTTTGTTTTTTCACTTTAGACGTGCTGGTGGTGAAGGTGGAGAGTGATGAACTGAATGAGATGAAAGATGACAAAGATCAATATGAGCAACACTATGATTTCGCAAACACTAAAGAAATTCAGAGAACCAAATCTAGCCGTTTTTTCGCCTGCTGTGATTGTGGGAAGTGTTTCAGTCGAAAACTGAACCTTGAAATCCACAGGAGAATTCACACAGGAGAAAAGCCCTTTACCTGTCAACTGTGTGGAAAGAGTTTTAATCAAAAACAAAAACTTGACGCTCACAGGATAGTTCACACTGGAGAGAAGCCTTTTACCTGCCCAGAATGTGAGAAGAGTTTCAGTCAAAAACAGGAGCTTAAAAGACACATAAGATTTCACACTGGAGAAAGACTATTGACCTGTCAGTATTGTGGAAAGAGTTTCAGTCACAAACCAAAGCTTGAAGCCCACTTGAGAATTCATACCGGAGAAAAGCCGTACACTTGCACGGTCTGTGGAAAGAGTTTCATTCAAAAGCCAAACCTTGAACGACACTTAAGAACTCACACTGGTGAAAAGCCTTTCAGCTGCCAAGACTGTGGGAAGAGTTTCAGTCGAAAACCGAACCTTGAAGTCCACAGAAGAATACACTTGGGAGAGAAGCATTTTACCTGTCAACAATGTGGAATGAGTTTCAGTCAAAAACAGGACCTTAAAAATCACAGAAGTATTCACAACGGAGAAAAGCTCTTCACCTGTGAACAATGTGGAAAGAGTTTCAGGCATAAAATAAAACACGAAGTCCACATGAGAGTTCACACTGGAGAGAGGCCTTACACATGCACACAGTGTGGGAAGAGTTTCATTCAAAAGCCAAACCTTGACAGACACATAAGAACTCACACTGGAGAGAAACCATTCATCTGCCAAGATTGTGGAAAGAGTTTCAGTCGAAAACAAGACCTGAAAGACCACATAAAATATCACAATGAAGAAAAACCTTTCCCCTGTCAACAGTGTGGTAAGAGTTTCAGTAATAAACCAAAGCTTGAAGCCCACATGAGAACCCACACTGGAGAGAAGCCGTACACATGCACGCTCTGTGGAAAGAGTTTCATTCAAAAGGCAAACCTCGAAAGACACATGAGAACTCACACCGGAGAGAAGCCTTACACCTGCCAAGATTGTGGAAAGAGTTTCAGTCACAAACAAAACCTTAATGTCCACATGAGAGTCCACACTGGAGAGAAGCCTTACATTTGTGCGCAGTGTGGAAAGAGTTTTCGTCAAAAACAAGAACTTGATGTCCACATGAGACGTCACACCGGAGAGAAGCCGTATAGCTGCACACTGTGTGGAAAGAGCTTCCGTCAAACAGGACACCTTACAAGTCACATGAAATTTCACACCGAAGAGAAACCATCCACACACAACAAACATGAGACTTGCATGAACATTGAACCACTCATCAATGTGATTATTGTTTAAACATGAAGGAATCACACAGACAGCTGAAGTGCCCACAAGACCTACTAGCGACCTACAGGCATGTCCAAATTCAGTCCTGGAGCGCTGGTGTCCTGCTGAGTTTAGCTCCAACTTGCTTCAACACACCTGCCTTCACTCATTGCACAGTATTGTTTCATGATATAAGTGAAGTTTATTTTAAACTAATTTCGAGACCCAGCTGGCCCACATTAGCTAATCATGATTCTCCAATCAAAGGATCCCAAGTCACTATATATATATTCATTTGCTTTCTACAACTATCTTCGTCTGGAAAAAAACCCATCCTCTCCTTCTTCCACCTTTATCTAGAATGGGCGGCACGGTGGCCCAGTGACTAGCACTGTTGCCTCACAGCAAGAATACCAATGGCGTTGGGTCCTTGCTGGGCCATCTGGTATTCCTCTGCGGAGTTTGCATGTTCTTACCATGTCCGCGTGGGTTTCCCCCGGGTTCCCCGGTTTCCTCCCACCGTCCAAATATGCTCTATATTATAGAAAAAAATAAGTCTAAATCTTTTTTCTAATGTCTTAGTCTCAGGAAGTTCAACTTGGCCTCAACAGCGGGGGACTTTGAGATTGACCTGAGCTTAATTTCCCTTCGCCCTGCAAAAGGGGGGAGCCCGTGGATCACTTGAGCTCAGGGCTGTCTCCCGGGACAGCACGCCAAACAAGCTATGTATAAATCATGAACTAAGTGTAAACTCTTGAAACTGATTTGAGAGTTTTATTTCACATTTAAGGTCCACTAAAGTTAGCACACTAAGAATTGCACAGTGTTTCCAAGAGGTATGAAATGGTAATAAGGTGTCTGGTGCAAATGGAAATCAAAAGATTGTCCCCTACAGGTGGTACATAGAATTTCAAGATGTTTTTCGGAAACATGGAGTGTTGGAATGTTTCATTGTTCTTGTGTTTTTGCCCTCTTGTGTTTCTGCTATTGGACTGTATAGGATTTATGCTTGTTTTCTGCCCGCGGTACGCTTGTAGTGTGAATGCAAACCGCACCTGCACCAAAACTGAAGATGAGACGTGCCTTTTAGGGGCTGTTTCATATGAATTTATTAATCATTCTTACTGTTCAATGAACACAAACTGTCATAGTTTATTTAAGATGCAAATTGATGACGTAAGCATGATCCGGCTCAGATGCAGTGAGTAGAGTGGAGAAGGGGCTGATCGTGCTTAGGCGCGGTTTAAGGCAACTGTACATTGTGTAAGTACGCCATAAATAGGACCTGAAGGAGGACCCGGTAATTAAAGCCAGGTGTTTTTGATGAAGCTTGCAGCTGAACTCTGGAGGAAGGTAGATCTCCAGGAACAGAACTGGGCAGCCTTGCTTGAAATGAAGGCCACCAGCTCCAAAGATGGCTGCCACCAGTCAGCTGTCTAGAAGGCCTCCTGTCCTGATTGTCTCCCTGTTTTCTCCCATGGTTTCTGTTCTTCAAGAATCACATCTCCTGAGCTGCAAGAATGGCCATCACCTCCAGAGCTATTACTGCCAGAGCTGCCGTATGACTTCCTTGAATGGCTACCACCGCCACAAGATTTTCTGATGTTAGAGATTCCGCCGCCAGAGCTAATGATGCCACAACCACCACTGGCACTGCCAGAGCCTTGACTGGCAGAGCTACCACCTCTGCCTGGGTGGCTTTACCTGCCAGGCCCAGGTCTGCTCCAGGTTGCAGGGCCACTACATCTTGCAGGTCCATCAAAGTTCTTTGCTCCAGGTCCACAGAATCTCTTTGCTCCAGACCCAAATTTGCTCCATGGCCTTGGCTCTTCTTCCCTCCCTCTTTTCCGCCTCTGCTCCATCTCCCACCTAGACTTTTGTATTTATTTTTAGGGAGTGTCAGGAAGCAGCTCTTTGTAGAGGGTCTATGTAACAGCCACTCCAGTCATGGTGTGTGTTTAAACCCAGTCTTGTTTTTCCATGTGTGTATTCTCTCTGCAGTTGTTCTTCTCTCTCACACCATGATCATTCCCCATGACGATGCTTGTTAGTGTCCCCTTTAAATAATCACCTCCGCCATATATCTTGTTTGCTCCATTATATATCTTGTGTATAAATGCCTCCATGTTTCAGTCTTTGTCAGTCGCTGAATTGGGTTGCACTTGAAGTCTGCAACAACACCTTTAACATTGTGATTTTACAAAGTATTTAACCCTTTCTGCCAATTGGTCAACTAAATCTCAGCTTGTAATATTAGTTCTGCTGCAATATCAGTTTTCTAAAAAAAATATGAGGAACTGAGCCTAGATCAGATTTCACAGATGTGTTTCACCCAGGCTGATTCCTACAACAGGGGTCACCAATCCCATTCCTGTAGGTCCGGTGCCCTGCAGGGTTTAGCTCCAACTTGCCTCAACACACCTGCCTGGGTGTATCAAGTATACCTAGTAAGACCTTGTTCAGGTGTGTTTAATTAGGGTTGGAGCTAAAATCTGCAGGACACCAGACCTCCAGGAACAAGTTTGGTGATCCCTGACCTACAACATGTGACTGAGGTCTGTTTTGAAGCAGTCACTGTGTTTTTGCAGTGTAATTGAGTGTTTTCTCTAAAAGTACTTGCATTTCTGTTCACGAGCAAAAGGACTTATTTAATCCCAGTTTGCATTCGTAGAATGTTTCATAAATCCTCCCAGTTATGCTTCAAAATGTAAAGCAGACATTGGCACAGTGATGCACACATTTTGGGACTGTGAGAAAATCAGTGATCTTTGCTTAGGAGTTCACAAAGTTACTTAGAAGAATATAAGAAAGACAAAGTTGGACATTTTGGACTGTCCCCAAAGGCATATTTTCAGAATTGTATGTCTTGATTGTGGTAAAGAATGTGTATTTTATTGAATTTCTGTACATATTTGTCTGGAAATTGTGTAGTTTTGTTATAGTCAACTGCTCAAGTGCCCTCAGTCCACATGTGGTTCAGTCAAGGGACCACTTTCTGAAAAAACTTAAGGCTTACACCAAAGATCTGAGGAATTCTGGCTTGTCTGGGCTTCTCTCTAGTACTTTCTTCAGGATAGTCAGTGACTATAAAAGAAAAATTGTATGTTCATCTCTCTTGCAGACTATGTATGTATTTGACTGTCTAAAGCAGGGGTCAGCAATCTCGTTCCTGGAGGTCCAGTGCCCTGCAGGGTTTAGCTCCAACTTGCCTCAACACACCTGCCTGGGTGTTTCAAGTATACCTAGTTGATTAGTTGACCTTGATTAGCTTGTTCAGGTGTGTTTGATTAGACACCGGACCTCCAGGAACAAGTTTGGTGATCCCTGGTCTAAAGTTTGTCATTCAAGACCTAGTTGTACAAATTATGGCATGCCACTGTCATTTACTTAATGAACTCTTACCCCACCTTTTAATGAGATATCTATAACTTCAATATAATAAAGTTATAATATAAAGTTATATATCTATATGTGTTTTATGCACACACACACACACACATATGAACATGAAAGTTAGTCATTGAATATTGCAGTGAAATTAAAAGCTATAATTAAACACAATGATATAATTAGTTACTCACCCTCATATCATTTCAAGCCCTTGACATCTTTATTTGTCTTCTGAACACAAATGAAGATGTTTAAGGTGAACTCTGAAAGCTTCCTCATCCTCCATAGACAGCAAGGGCCCAGAGACTATCAAAATCCAGAATAAAATATCACAAAACATCCTCAAAACACATTGTAAGTCTTCAATGGTTCAATCCAACTATTATCAAGCTGCGAGGATACTTTTTATTTTCATCAGTGTCCGTATATTGTGCGCCACGCTGTACTAATTTCTTGTATATTTAATGTTTTCCCTCCACAATGTTTATGTTCAGTAAAGAAAAACTCAGCGGCTGTCAGTGAACATCATACATTAACGCTTACCAGAAACTTTGATCACCACAAAGGACGAATGGCGGTTGCAAAATCGCTAGTAGTGTGAATGAGGCTAGATGAGTAAAACCATGTGCTGGTTTGGCGAGTTAAATAAATTCATTATGTACACATTCAGTTTATAGTTTAAAGAGTTTAGTTTGTGTCTTATTGCGTATTGAGTTACTTTTCAGAAATTGTAAGAGGGAACATGTATTACGTGAGTTGTTTATATTAGATTTCAGTACAAATTTAATTCCAGCAATTTTATTAAAGACAACTTAAGCATATGTGAATTAAAAATCCATCAACATTTAATTGACTTTTAATGTCATCGATTTTTAACCATATCAACTTTGCGTTTTTCAGACAAGACTTTTATTTTGGTCGATGACGTCATAGACCGCGCCGACTGCCCCGCTCTGATGGAGCTTCGGCTGAGGAAAGGTTGTGTTTTTAGGTATGTAATACTTTCAAAATTGTTTTGTTGTGGAATATTACATTCTGATGCTTTATGGGAGATTGCTGGCTGTTATTTGGTGTAACGCCGCGTCTTATTTTGTTCTCGTGTCGTCAATCAATGAATTCAGTCACTGTAGAATCAAAAAAAAAAACTACGAGTCAATTGAATCAAATTCTTCGCTAAATGATTCATTGAATCGCTTACTGGTGTAGATGAAGAACAAACGAAATGTGATTGAATATATTGTTCAAATGAATGAATGCCAGTACAGTTTGTATTCATATTCTTTCAGTGTTTTATTTGTTTGATCAGGAGCTGTGCTTCATTAACTGTGACCGAGAGTGATTCTTTTCCAGTGCACACTGACTAGTGAGCTAGAGAAGTGATTGAGACACAGACAGAGGTTTAGTCTTGATTTCTTCTTCTTTGTGTTGATTCTTCTCCTCTTAAACAGACAGAAAAACTCCTGCTGAAGCGACTGAGCTCCACTATTATAAAGATGGCGTTTATTAAAGAGGAGAGTGAAGACCTGAAGATTGAGCAAGTGTTCACACTGAAGAAGGAAGATCCTGAGGAACTCACTGGTTAGTTTTCATTCAGAAGAGTAACACAGAAGTATTTGATCAGTTTACATAATGATTATTTTGTGTAATCATGTTTTATGTGTTTATTTTTGTTTCAATGTGCTTTTGGGATGTTTTCATCCACTCTGGGGTGATTTTTGAGTCTTAATTTGGCCACAACTTTCTCATTTGTTCAACAAATAGAATGATATTTGGTGAAAAATCGTATTTGGACACATATTTTGGGAAAATGCTTTGATAATTCAACAGTACACTCAAAAATGGGCAAATTGACTATCTTTTTGTTATGTTTGGGGCTGTTTTTGCCCCATTGACCTCCATTATAATCATATTTTTTGATAGTAAAGCCATGACACACCATCAGGATTTCTTCATTGTTGCTGGGTTTTCCCTGTTGGGAAGACGTAACATTTGTCATTTTTACTGTTGAGATCATCAGTTACAGTGCAAAAAGAAAGCTTAGTTTCTGGCTTTTATGTGAAGATTTCTGTGAAGCTACCCTATTAATTAATCATTCCTCATGTAAACACAATAAATCAGTCACTCTAATTTAAGAAGCCAAGTCTAATACTTTAATATACTGAGATAAATGATCCTGTAAAAATAAGCTTGACCCACTTTCTTATTTTGATGTTGTGTTGATCAACCTTGTTGCATCTCTCCATTCAGAAAACAAGATGATTTCACCATGAAACAGTTTATTAGCTCCACAGAACACCGGTGTGCATAATGCCCGGGTCAACAGTTTTTCCACAAATAGAAAGTCTTACAGACGTCCATCGCTTTTGCGCACAAACACCAACCTAAAGCAATTTATAGGCTAGCTATATCGTTAAACATGGTCGAAAATTGGTCAGAATGAGAGTAACTCATCACCTTATTAAACATATTTTGGCTCCTATAAAGTATTAATACACGGACACCAATAAACATGTATTTCTAAAGTTTGATAAGACCACCATTCACACTATTTAGTACTGGCTTATTACCTGCCTATTATGATATTAACTGTTCAACAGTGGTTATAAAGTATGATCTTATTCTGCATCCCTAATCCTACCCTAAACCCAACTTCCACCTTACTAATGATTAATAAACAGCTCATGTAGTTTTTTAGGCTAGTAGTGTTGGTTAATGTTATGTCAGTAACGTGAATTGTGACCTAAACTAAAGTGTTAGCTTTCAATTAATAATAAATTCAATGTATTTGCCGTCCACTAAAGACAATGGTGGTGTTGAGTTGTTTTCCGGTGATCTGGATCAAGTGCTGGTCAGTTTGTCTGCTTAACAATCTCGTATTTAGGAATACTGTGTTGTGACTGAAGTATTGTGGTAATGTTGTAGTGTGGGGACTCCTCTATGCATTTTATCCCTTCTCTTTTCGTAGTATTGTATTGTCTTTTCTATTGGACTCATTTTGTCTATTAGTTCCTCCAATACTCCTTTACTGATCACTGTCTGTTCCTCGTCTTAACCTCAGCTGTTTATATCTGACAGTGTGGGTTTGCTAGCTCTGTCTAGTCATTCTGCCTTCAGTAGCTGAGCTAAAGACTCCATCTTGGCTCTCCAACGTATCGCCTCTATATTCGCTCTTATTTCCCTCTGGCTATCTCAACTGTGCTCATTCATCCCCCTGGCTCTACCTCTGTCCTCGATTCCATTGGTGTTCTTGATCTCCGCCTAGGTTGCCAGAATTGTCAGGATAATTTCGTCCCTAGTCTTCAGTATCCCTACAACCATTGGATGCAGTGGTGTAAATCATACCCCCACACGAGTCTAGAGAAGTGGAGCCATGATCTCTGGAGTGACTCAGATCAATTTTCTCATTATGCAAGACATTTTGAACAATCTTTCCAACTTTGTGGGATCAGTTTTGGGATGGTCTCTACCTGTTCTAACAAGACCGTCTACTAGTGCACAAAGCAAGGTTCATAAACAAATGAGTGAGCAGGTTTGATGTGAGATTGAAGATGTTATAATTGCAAAGGGTGTGCCGTCTCCATAATAGTCCCTACAGGTTAAGGTTGGAGTGTCATTAAAGCTCATCATTAGTCATTTGAATGGCAGGTTTTACATAATAGCCAATCTTCTCTTTTAACCCCTTCAGCCCAAATCAGTCCATGAGGGAGAATCAAGTTATCAATATTCTCCTTAACCACATATTTGACCAACACAAAATAGGAGTTATTTTAAAGATTAAAGGCATTTAATCTTAGAATTGTTCATTTTGTGCAGTTGGTTTTATTATTATAAATATTACACCAGTCATGAATTGGTGACTAGGGGTGCAACTATCTTCAAACCAAACTGAAAAACTGCTACGCCCTCCATGGTATGTACTGCAAGACTCTCGAGGCATATCCAAGTACACCCAAGCCCATCAAGGCAACATCTGACAAAAAAAAAACAATGTTTTAAATGCACTTTAATAAACAGGGGTGCCCAAACTCTGTCCCGGAGGGCCGGTGTCTTGTAGAGTTTGGCTACAACCATAATTTAGTCTGAACCAGCTAATCAAAGTAGCTATAGAAACTTTCTGGCAGGTTTGAATTGAAGCAAAAACTGCAAGACACCCCAGGACCAAGGTTTTGGCCACCGTGGTTTAAACATTTGATAACGAAAGTCTTTGAATTATGATGTGGATTTTATTGGTGCAGCAATAAAATTCTTCAGTAACAAATTCCTTGTGTGTGTGAAGCACACTTGGCAATAAAACTGATTCTGATTCAGTTTGATACTGTGAAACTGGAAATATGAGCAACTTCTGCATAACATTAGCAACTAGGTGCAATATGCCTGAAACGGCAGGGAACCCAATACCGAGCCCTGTGGCACTCCATACTTGTTTTTAAGCTTACAAGCTCTACCAGGACTGGTTTTGATGCCTAAGTGCTTTCACATTGGTCTTCATGTCTGCTGTTTGTGACTTTAAACTGGGGTCAACTTCAGTTTATTTCCATTTATTCTTCACTGTAGATAAGCTGGTGCTGAAGGAGGAGAACGATGAAACTGAAGAGAAGGATCGGTATGAGACACACCATGATTTCATGACTGCAGAAAAATACACAATGACTTGTCCAATCCACGAAAGAACTCTAATGACCGAACATAACAGTGTATTCCCCTGCGGTCAGTGTGAAAGGACGTTCAGTCATACACCCAATCTTGAGATCCACACGCGAGTTCACAGTGGAGAGCGTCCGTACACCTGCCAACAGTGTGGAAACGGTTTCACTCAAAACGCAGCCCTTAAACGACACCTGAGGGTGCATTCTGGAGAGAAACCGTACTCGTGTGATCAGTGTGGGAAGAGCTTTACTCAGAAAGGACACCTTGATAAACACACGCGAGTCCACACCGGAGAGAAGCCGTACACGTGTGATCTCTGCGGGATCAGTTTCACTCAGAAAGCACATCTTACAAGACACCTGAAGATCCACACCGGAGAAAAGCCGTACTCTTGTCCTCAGTGCGGGAAGAGTTTCATCCAGAACATCACCTTGAAAGAGCACATGAACATCCACAGCGGAGAGAAACCCTTCAGCTGCCCCGAGTGCGGAAAGAGCTTCGGCAAGAAACAGAAACTCAACAACCACATGAGGGTCCACACCGGAGAGAAGCCGTACGTTTGCACGTTCTGCGGCAAGAGTTTCACATACGTGACCAGCCGTAACATACACATGCGCGTTCACACCGGGGAGAAGCTGTTTCCATGCAGTCAGTGTGGGAAGAGCTTTAAAACCAACTTCAGACTCGGGTGTCACATGAGCAGCCACACCGGGGAGAAGCCCTTCAGGTGCCTTCAGTGTGGGAAGAGCTTTATCTGCAAAGTAAACCTCAACTACCACATGAACACTCACTCGGAGCAGAAACCCTGCAAATGTGAACAGTGTGGGAAGAGTTTCAGTCATAAAATGAGCCTCAACGCTCACAGGAGGAGACACAGTTTAAAGACTCCCTGCAGACTGGACAGATCTTCCCAGAACACACAGAAAGCTGAAGATGCGGATGAGAACTCACACAGGGGAGCTGTTCATACCTATGGAAGATTAACATAAAGGGAAAGAGGACATCCGCTGTGTGAAACTTATGCTGGATGAGTTGACGGTTCATTCCGCTGTGGTGACCCCTGATTAATGAAGGGACTAAGCCGAAAAGAAAATGAATGAATGAACAAACTGTTTAATGTTTTCCCACTACATCCTCTTATCTTATTCATTCATTTTTCTTCAGCTTAGTCTTATTTATCAGGGTTCACTACAGCGGAATGAACCGCCAACTATTCCAGCATATGTTTTATGCAGCGGATGCCCGTCCAGCTGCAACCCAGCACTGGGAAACACCCATACACACTCATTCTCTCACACACACACACTCCTACACTGTGTAGTTGATCAATTCCCCTATAGCGCATGTGTTTGGACTGTGGGGGAAACCGGAGCACCCGGAGGAAACCCACGCCAACACGGGGAGAACATGCAAACTCCACACAGAAACACATACTGACCCAGCTGGGACTGGAACCAGCGACCTTCATGCTGTGAGGCCACAGTGCTAACCACTAAGCCACCGTGCCGCCCCAACTTATTATTTATTCAATTATAAAGGATGATACCCTTTTCAAATTGCTCCATTTATCATTAATCTGGCTTCAGCATCTCCAAAGTAAATAAATTGATCTAATATTGAACTGAACTCTTTTGCTGAATTTTATTTGTTTATATTTATATATTTATCGTCACTTATTGAAATATGAAGCTGTTTTTATCATACGTCCATACTTATTTCAGCAATGCAAAACATTACAAAGTCCTGGCTGCGGAGGAAGAGGATACAGGTACTAGACTGGCCTGTCTGCAGTCCCGACCTGTCTCCAATAGAGAATGTGTGGTGCATTTTGAAGCACAAAATGCAACAATGAAGACCCCGAACTATTGCCTACCTTAAGACTTGTTTGCAGGATTAATGGGACAAAATTAGACCTGAAACAAGTCATCTCTTGGTGCCTTCAGTCCCTAAACGTCTTTTGAGTGTTGTGGAAAGGAACGGCAACATTACAGCCTGGTAAATGCTTCACTGTTCAAACTGTTTTTGAAATCTGTTGCACGAAGCAAAGTTGGAATACGTGCTTATTTAGAAAACATAAAAATCCAGAGGAACACATTACAAAAGGTTTGTTGTATTGCCTGCAATGAAATACGTCAACAATAATACAAGTTTTTTAGGTTTTGTTCCAGCTTTTTCTGATTTGGGGTTGTATATTGATCTTGCCATGAAAGTTGCTGATGTGGAAATAAGTTAATAAACTAAACTAAATATCATTTTTGAAGCTTTAGACATGATCGAAAACTGTACACACTTCAGAAATGGTGAAAATTTAATGTGATATTAGTACCTAAAATTATGTAAAAGTGTGACCTGTATATTTTTAATGACGCACCCCTCACGCTAAGTTTGATGTTTACGTACGAAAATGGACAAACTCAGAGCAGACGATACCTACTAAAAGTCTCTTGGAGAAAATCTGAAATCCATTTTTTACTCTAGTTATATGCCATTTTCAGGCCTTGTATTTTTGATAAAGTCCTCCTAGAGGTGTAATCAGACCAACACCTGATGGCCAGTGTAATAAACAGGCTTTTATTAATGTTCAACTGCGAAGATCTACAATCTTGATTGAAAGATGTGTCTGTTGTGGAGTGACCCATTTTAATAAGAAACAGGAAGTAGTTAAAACTCAATTTTGTTATGTTGTTTTGTATTTACCATTATGACTGTTACATTAATAATGTCGCTGTCTGTCATCTCAAGGCCACCTCGGGTGTGAGAGCATTTCAATGCTATATTTTTCCTTTAAAATAGAAAGTTCGCTCATTTTATAAGATATACCTTTATTTACTCGTCCTCCACTTTTCTCCATTTTCAGTTTCTACAGTCGAAGACGAAAGAAGATGCTTTGAACAATGTTGTAAACTTGCACAGCAGGTTATTTTATTTTCATCCTAATGAGCGGTATATTTCAACATATCGTCTTTTGTGTTCAACAGAAGGAAGAAACTGACAGGTTTGGGAGTTAATGCTGAGTACAGCATTTCAGTTTTGGGGTGCTCTTCATTTTTGATCATTGCTCCTATTCATCATTGAAAATAGAAACCTGTCATTGAAATATGTATTCTTTCTGTTTGATGTCCAGATATATCTAGATTTCTTGTATGCAGTGGGTATGGAAAGTATTCAGACCCCCTCGAAATGTTCCCTCTTTGTTATATTGCATTTACATGACATTTTCCCGTCATGAATGTCCACACAGCAGCCCATATTGACAGATAGTTTTGCAGATATTATAAAAAGACTGAAATAACACATAGTCCTGAGTACTCAGACCCTGTGTGTTTAATTTGGTTTAATTAATGACTGTTTAACTGATTAACATGTTTGTTTCTGAATTTCAGATTTATGCCTCCACATGACTTTAATTTTGGTATGACGGTGTGACGTCATAAGGCAGCGCGCCTCGGCTGAAGAAGGTTTGTGTTCTTCAGTTTCTAGTATTTTCCAAATGTGTTTATTATTGGATGTAAACTTGTCAGACTCTGTTTAACGCTGTTGATGGTTTAGTGAAAAGCTGTGCGTCTCATTTCGCTCCCCGTGCCTTTAATTCAACAAACATGAATCATTGCCGTAAGTACAGTAAGGTTAGATGAAGATATTGAGGTAAAGTTATTTATATTCACACATTCAGACTTTCGTCTTGATAATATAATTTCAGTAAAGAGTCATTTGCTAATTATAAATAGTGAAATCATATTAGCATTACAGTGCTAATGTTGTTCTTAAGCCGTGTTTACGTCATTTCAGACGGTATATTTAAAGTGTCATGGCAGATCATATAGCGAGTGTTTCACCAGCTGAATGTGCGAATATAAAACCTACTTCGATATCGTTTATATTGAATATAAATATAGAAATAACATGTAAATATGACTTAACATTAGCACGGTTTATTTGACTGTGAATAATGTACTTTAATAGTCATCGGCTGCTAATATGATTTCACTATTCATCATTAGCAAATGACTCTTATCTGATATTATTAAGTCTGAATGTGTGAATATAAAACTAACCTTACCTCAGTTCAATTAAACAGTGCTAATGTTGTTTTCAAGTCGTACTAACCTGAGTTCAGGCCGAATATTCAAAGTGTCATGTTAATTAATATAGGGAGTGTTTCACAAGCTGCCACTGAGTGAATCATGGACCTCAATATGAAAATGAGCTTTATTTAGCAGAACCTTTTGGTCTGATCCCAATTTTCTTTGGTTTATTAGGGAAAGATGTTAATATTCAATTTGTATTGAACAATATTCTAATTTTGGAGAAATGTTATATTCGTAAATGCAAGTGCCTTAAAACCAGTTTCTAGCTTTCAAAAGGAATTTTGGGTAAACTGTAAATCTTTAAAGTTGCTAAAATCTAAATGTGGAGGATTGTTTAGTTTCAGGGAATCTGCAGGGTCTTGAAAAGTCCTAAATCTCAAAATCCTAATTTTTTAGGTCTTAAAAAGTCTTAAATGTACTGCAATAGTGTGTTGTAGGCCTTAAATCGTTTTTAAACGGGTTTTAATGTATAGCTACCAAATCTGGCCAAAACCCATACAATCCATTAACTCAGTTTTTCATAATGGTTTAATTATTTTCCTTACAATAACATTTGTTTAACTCTGCTCCATGTATTTACTGCTGAGGATACTGGCCTGGACAGATTGTTGTGCGTAGATTAAGTTTATAATAGTTTTTAAAACATTGTTTATTTTTTTAAGTTTGTTAGTTAAAAAAGGTGTATGGATGCAAGTAGAGCTCGCTTGTTTTTACACAATATGTAAAACATTTTGCTAAGAAATAAAAATAAAAATTCAATTATTATTGTATTATTGTATTAAATTATAAAAAAAATTAATAGGGTAAATTTGAAAAACTTCCTCAGCCTTTAGCCCTTTATGGGTCTAAATTTTCATTCATAATGGTCTTAAAATGTCTTAAAGTCTTAAATTTAACTCTGTGAAAAATGTAAATTAACAGAAGACGCAGTGTAAACGTTTTGTCTTTTAGTTGTGTTTATGTGTCTATTCAATGGTTTAAGTGTATTTTTTGTAATATTATTTTATTGATTTGATTAATAACTTTAATCTACATTTATAGAAGAGCACAAATATTATTAAAATTTTGCCTTATTGTAATTGTGTTATAATGCAATAAAAAAAATAATAAAATATATATATATATTAGGGCTGTCAAAATTAGCGCGTTAATGCACACGATTAATTTGAAATATTAAAAACATTAACGCATTTAACACAGTTGCAGTTTTGTTTTTTGTTTTTTCCTGTTGTGGCAGACGTGTGTTCAGGGCCGGCGCGTCCATAAAGGTGACCTATTCGGCCACCATGGGCGGCAGAATAGTGAGCGAACCCCCCCGGTCCTCACTTTCATCCGCGACACCCACCCCCTCCCTCCCGGTCCTCACTTTCATCCGCGAACCGGTCACTTTCTATTTCACTTTGGGGTTGAGGGCGGCGTGATCACTGTTCGCCTAGAGCGGCAGTTCAGCTTGCTCCGGCACTGCGTGTGTTTAATGTGCAAACAAATATGGATAAGAGCAAGGAAGAGCTTTTAGAAGGAAAGTTTCAGTATAAAACAATTAAGGTCGCATCACCTGAAGGGAGTGCGTGTGTGTGCGCTGTGTGTGTTGTCCCTCGATAATGTCAATAGACTGGACTGTCTTAGCAACTGGCTAAATGTAGAGGACTTAACATTAATTATAAAGTAGAAACAATACTGCTCTCAACTCGCTATACAACTTTACAATGAATACAATTGTTTAAATTCAATACTTTATTATTATTATTATTATTATTTTCCAATTTTCATATTTGCAATGCCTGTATTTTGGATTTTTTTTTTGATTTGTGATTAATCATGATTAATCAAGGTGTGATTAATTAGTACATTTTTTTAATCAATTGACAGGCCTAATATATATATATATATATATGAGCAATTCCATGCAAATATCAACCTTGCCAGGAAAAAAAAAAAGAGTTTTTCACTAAAATAGCGAAACACAAAAAAAGTAGAAAAGTATTTTACAGTACTCTAAAAATGTCTTTGTCAATGTTTTCGAACTAGTATATTTAATTTACCAAAGTCAATTTCACATCTGTCACATCCATAACGGAGAGACGTCACATCCATAACAAAGCTTTTCCCTCATAAATAAAAAATGTCAAATAAAATGAAATGAAAGATTTTTGTTCTGTAGAGAGCAACTCTTCTCTTTCTAGATCGGCATTATGTCTTTTAATTGACAGATTTTCTACAAGTATGTTGTATACTGTAAACTCTGACTTTTTTCGTCGCATCCATAACACGTGTTTACTTTCCTCATTTAAAATATAAAACATGTTTACAGATTGATATTTTTCTGATCCTGTAACTCTGGTCAGTCGTTTCGAAAAATATAAACAGATGCTTCAAAATAATCTTTATATACTTTCTATGTGAATATATGTGTTGTTTTTACTGCAAACGTCACATCCATAACGCTGGAATTACTCGTATATGAAAATGAGCTTCTAGAAACTGCAAGTGCATTGAATTAAGTGTGTTTTCAATTGCTCAAACCATCAGGAACATACACGAAACACAATATAAAGAGTGAACATAAGAGAACCTAATGATGCTAAATAAATCAATCAAATGAAAAAATAAAATCCACAAAGCATGATTTCTCCATCTGTTGAGGTTAAGAATTAACAGGGGAATCAGAATAACTGTTATAATAATAATGATGCATGTCTCAGATTGTTTGACTTTTTAACAATTTCACAGTAGAAATGATAAAATCAGTATAAAAGTGTTAATGTGGAGCTAATCAGCAAACTTCTGTAAGTGTTTGAGAAATTTTGCTAAGAGATTATCAATATATATTCAAGACTTTTGTTGAATTTGTTTTCATAATCAAAAATAATGTATTTTAATGTAAAATTATAACTAAGTTGTCATTTTAAAACTATATTTTAGCTAGATCCTTCCAGAAACTGTTTACAGCGTTGTGTTCAAAAACTAAACAACATAGGCTCTCGTTATCTGCCGCACAGACGTAAAGACTAAGTTAAGTGATAGACTGAAACACAGCGTCTTTCTGATGTCACAAACATTAGTGATGAGCTTTCACAGACCAGCGTGTTTATGAAAGCATAATTAATAAATATATTATGAAATTCATACATTTGCAAATTATAAATGCTGAAATAAAAACTTGCTGTGTTTATCTGTCCGAGCAGGAGCTACTGTGAGTGATTCTCCTCCAGTGTGCACTGACTAGTGAGCTAGAGGAGTGATTGAGACACAGACAGAGGTTTAGTCTTGATTTCTTCTTCTTT
>CAIGQZ010032303.1:144821-164414 GCA_903798205.1 Danio tinwini | reverse complement strand
AAAACAGCTGATGGAGTATACACTAACCTGCGCATTATTCAGACACTAGATGGAGACAGTCTAAAACAGCTGATGGAGTATACACTAACCTGCGCATTATTCAGACACTAGATGGAGACAAAACAGTCTAAAACAGCTGATGGAGTATACACTAACCTGCGCATTATTCACACACAGAAGACCACACCGGGTGCCACTCCTGTCAGCTAAGAACAGGAAACTGAGGCTACAATTCACACAGGCTTCACAAGTTCACTGTACTCTAATGGCCTCCACAGTCACCAGATCTCAATCCAATAGAGCACCTTTGGGATGTGGTGGAACGGGAGATTGGCATCATGGATGTGCAGTCGACAAATCTGCAGCAACTGCGTGACACTATCATGTCAATATGGAGCAAAATCTCTGAGGAATATTTCCAGTAGCTTGTTGCATCTACGCCACAAAGGATTAAGGCAGTTCTGAAGGCAAAAGGGGGTCCAAAGAGGTACTAGTAAGGTGTACCTAATAAAGTGGCCGGTGAGTATGTTGCCAGAAACTAGAGCTATACAAATTACGGGAGCTTCCCGAGAGGAATAACAAAACAGGAGGGTGGCGGGTGAAAGAGTAGTGTTGACAGATATGTTGGCCATGTGTAAATGTGGATCTATTCAGCGTGAGACCTCATGTGTCTGTTCAGGTTTGTCTTTCGGTTGTAGCTCTTTCCACACTGCGAACAGCTGAAAGGCTTCTCTCCGGTGTGACTCCTCATGTGGACAGCGATGTAATACTTGTTTTTGAAACTCCTCCCGCACTGCTGGCAGGGGTAGGGCTTCTCTCCGGTGTGAACTCTGATGTGGGCTTCAAAGTGTCCTTTCTGACTGAAGCACTTCCCACACTGAGGGCACGTGTACGTCTTCTGTCTAGTAAAGATCGTGAAGTTCATTTTGAAGTCTCCGTCTATAGTGAAGGATTTTCCGCACGGTTTGGGGATCTCTCCGGTGTGACCTCTCATGTGTCTCTTCAGGTTTGGCTTTCGGTTGAAGCTTTTCCCACAGTGCTCACAGGTGAAAGGCTTCTCTCCGCTGTGGATTTTCAGGTGTTGGTGGAGGTGATGCTTGCTTCTAAAAGCCTTCCCGCACTGTTGGCAGGCGTGGGGCTTCTCTCTGGTGGGATCTCTCATCTGATCTTCAGGGATCTCATCTTGAACTTGAGAACTCTGAATAGGTATTAATAGAGTTATGAAATTATGATTCACTTCGTTTACTGTCGGTCCTCCGGTCGCCTCTTTCAGTTCTGAAAGTGAAAAGCACATCAATATCAGGGGTTGTTTTTAGCCAAAAACAGGACACTTATTATACATCTGGCCTGTTTGTTTACAGGACAACTGCACTGAATTTGACTGAAAACACACATATCTTTGAAAGCGTAAGCTTTCTAAAACACAGGTGTTGTTGTGTAGATGTAAACACACAAACATTGGAGTCTTTAACATCAACAGCATCATGGATAGTGAAGAGTTTAGGTGAGTGTAGATTATAGACCCGGACACACTAAGCCAAACAACTAGCGTTGACACGACCAAAAAACCCAGTGATTCTCAGCTGACTGACACATAGTGTGCCAACTATTCTCAATGGAAAGGCGCTAAGCTCTGCTCGAAAATGTCTCTAGATTACGTCATACGCCAATTTGCATATTAGTGACGTCATCGCATGCAACCGTTTCTGCGTGTTTAATAGTCTGCACTGCACTTTAAATGGCCATGTACATTTAATTAAACGTATCATTGTTTGAACACAGTATACAAGTGTGGACGTGCGGTGTATTCACAGTAATCAGACATGATAGACAAGTTCAGCCATCGCTTGCGAATGTTTGAGGAACGCAGTGAAGTCCCAGACTTGGCTTTGTCACTTCATCATTTGCTCTCAAACTCTGTTGTGTTGCTGAATAACCAATCAGAGCGCTCTCTTCAGCCAATGCCGATTCTACATGCTGAATCTGGCCAGTTCGATCTCATGTTAACCTGATAAGAGGCGACGTGTGAAACAAACTAACCGACAACTTTTCCAGCATACGTTTTACGCAGCAGATGCCCTTCCAGCTGCAACCCATCACTGGGACACACCCATACCCACTCATTCACTTCGGCCATTTTAGTTCATCAATTCCTCTATGGCACGTGTTTGGACTGTGGGGGAAACCGGAGCACCCGGCGGAAACCCACGCCAATCAGCAAACCAGCGACCTTCTTGCTGTGAAGCCGGTAACTACTGAGCTACCGTGGCATCCACGACAGCCACCTCATGTCTTATCTTTCAATAATGTTAAAATGTAAATGGCAACGTTGCACAGACGTTGCCTCAATGTAAATGTGTCTGTTGGGAATATACCAGCCAATGATGGTGGAGCAATGACTGCACGTTTTAAGGGTTGTTCACACCCAGCACATTAATAATTAATATAAGTGTAATTATATTAGTGTCCACACAGATGAATGATAATGATCTGTTTATTACACTTTTAATTGTGCTTTATCTCTTGTGTCCAGCAGGTGTCGTCAGTGTGCTGCGAGCGCATCTGAACACACTATTGATCTGCTGCCTGTGATCAATCTGATCAAACAGTCCGTTTAGCACTCAGAGTCAGTTACACAGCATTTTCACCACCGACACACTGAATCCAGCACTGGATTCCTGCGCTACTTTTACTTTTAGTCCTCAATTTGTCAGAATAGTTTCCAGGATAGTAACTCAAATAATCTTCATAGAGGGTTAACGTCGTCACCAGAGAGCTTCTCCACAGCAGCACCTGTGTCTTAAGTTGCACTTTAATTGACTCTGGATTCTGATTGGCTGTCAGTGTTTTATCATTAATCATGTGGGGAAAACTCCTTCTGAACGTAACGATATCGTTCCTCTTTGTCTTTATTATTGTATTCGTGGTGTGAACTCTGCTCTTCTTTAACACTGTGAATGAGTTTTACAGCTATATCTTCATCGTTATTTTTATAGTTATCGTGTTTGGTGTAGGCATGGGCCGCTATAAGATTCTAACGGTATGATAACCTTGGATAAAATGGTTTCACGGTTCCGCAGTATTGAGATTTACTGCTCTAAAATATATTCTTTGTTTAATGTCTGCGTAAAAACGTAAAACTTTGAACACAATATATTTTATTTTGAGAAACATTTTAAATGTTTTGGAGCAGTAAACATGTCAAGCAAACTTCTGCTGTCTTAGTGTCTAAAACACAGATTTCTTTACAATTTAAAACGGCATCTTTAGATATTTTTTCTGCTGGAGATACTGCTGTCCTAAAAAACTAAACGTAAAAAAAAAAATCATACACATACCCTAGGAACGGTATAGCAGAAAATGTTGACGGTTTTAAAACCTTGACTTTTCCAAACCGCGGTATACCCTGAAAACGGTTACCGTCCCATGCCTAGTTTGGTGGGAACTAGGGTTGGACGGTTTACCGGTACTATGATAGTATCGCGATACTATAGCTCCAAAATACCGGCGGTGCCACTGTAGTTTGTAAACGGTAGTATCGTCATTAATGGTTTATCTACAATAGATAATGTCTAAGGGTGTAACGATACGCGTATTCGTATTGAACCGTTCGGTTCGGTACACATTACAAACCGAACGATTCAGACAAATATGTAAAAAGATAAATGAGAATAAGTGTACAGAATATAATGCTTTCAGTGCAACAACGCTCAACAAGGCATCCCAAATGACGTGACAGGTAACATGCTGCCTTTCCCGCCCACCTCGATACACTACTCCAGTCAGGCACACGCTGCACTCGCTGGCAAAATGGCTAGTAACATTAATGTAATCCTCCTATAACCAACTTATACTTTAAACTTTGGTTTCTCTGTAAGTTATGAGGGTGATGGCAAGAGAGTGGTGGATAATAAAAACACTATGTTTCATCCAAAAATGCGATTTAACTTTAGGCGCAAACCTGGATTATCGCATAAAAGACGTGCAAATAAAGCTGCGTTTCCATCCAACGAGTCAAAGACAACAAAATCGTCACTTCCTGATTAACTGGCGCCAAATATCAACAGTGAAAACTGAATTTACTGCGATAAGAGAAGCTGCGTCAATCTTTTCTTCATTTAATAAACGACCTGCGCCTCAGAAGGCAATCCTGACACGCAGTGAACGCGCGGTGGCGTTTGATGGTGTGAGACGCGGAGCACAGACTCTTGATTCTGGAGGTCATTAATAATATAATAACACTAATACTGAAACGGTAAGGTGTTTCAGAATGACCAAAACAACATTTCCAATGCTTTACAATGTGCTCAGCCTGCTGGTTTATCCATTCACACACATTTTCATCATCACATCATCTCTTATAACTAAATCACATGGCCTTTTTTAATGCGCACACTGCAGTTTGTGCAGTAAAAGTGTTTCCATCATAGTTTATGCGCATCTTTTCTTATCGAATAAAAGGTTTATCCTACTCAGTTATGCGCTTATGTTTCTTATGCGCATGTCGTTTCCATCAAACGTTTTTTATGCGCATCTCCAAAATGCGCATAAAAACAGGTGGCTGGACACATAGCTACTGACATCACAGATTCACTAACTGGAATTAGACGAAAACTAGACGCGCGCACTACATGCAACTATCCCCGCAGCATTCACACAGGCAATTTCTACAGATTCAAACAGAGCCAAACATCACAGAGGCGATCGGTACATTTACAGCTGTGGATACGAGACCTTAATCGTAGTGGAAATTTCGGGATTTAAGAACATGTTAAATGTAATAGAGTTGTAATGTAATTTCAGTCAGATAATAATTCCTGCTTTCAGATCCACTCAAATGGCAGGAGACAGTCAAATTAAGCAGATCTGTGCTGCCTGAAGAAGAGGTGGACACTTTCTGAAAATAAAAAATGACTTCAATTGATTGAGACTGAGCTCCATATAAAAACTAAACGGATCTTTGTATTTGTTTAACTACTAAAATATTACATTTATTTTCATAAGCAGCTTTGAGTATAAAGGATTTGTTTTATTTGCTGCTAAGCAGAAACCCCAGAAGTATAGCTTTATATCACTGTTCAAAGTAAAAGATCATGCTGTTAGTTTTAATGCATTAAAAAGATTTCAATCAGAGAAATCCTCTGGCTTTTTTATTCTTTTGCTGTATTAAAAACATACCAAACCGTGACACCACTGTGACGTATCGAACCGTGATTTTTGTGAACGGTTACACCCCTAATAATGTTGCATGTGGAAAAATCACTACAATGCTCACACGCTTGCGCAATAATAAACCATTTTATTTGAATAGTCTGTGAAGCTCTTTAAGGTGGCAAAACTGTGTTGAATTTGCGCCTTTTATGGTGCTTATTGCACGTTTTCTAGCGCTTCAGTTCGAACGCACATCTGTCAATATGATTTAGTAGCTACAACAACCGCAACGATCTTACAAAAAGAGCGACTCACATAGTGACATTTAAAAAGGACTTTGGATTGTTTCCTGATAAGACTATAAAAAACAGATGGAAAACCCTAAAAGAGCAACAGGAAACACTGAAATCACTTCTGACCACTTCATACAGCCTAATTTTGTTGGCAAAAAATTCTCTTTTGTAACTAATTATATTCGGTATAATTTGTATCTTTAATGTGTTTTTTGTTGGTCGGTTATTTACAAAAGAAACTAAAATAATTAATAGATTTTAGGTGAAGTGGGGTGTAAATAATACACTTTGGCCTTAAGGGAATAATAAATTACATTCAAGTAGGCCTATTATAACATAAAAAAATAGTACTTTTGATGTTCTGAATTACAGTAATCGCAAGACTACTTGGTATCGTGACACTTCAGCTGGTATAGTATGGTAGGAATACAACCGCCACAACCCTAATGTGAACCGGCCTGAAGTCTTAAGACCTGATAATTTGATCAAAAAGGTTAGTTTAGCACTTGTGAAGAGGAATATATATAAGATTTATTTCTGAGTAGATACTGGGTTAAAATTACACGCTACTTCTGTTCAATCAGTGTATTCCTGCAGATCTGAATGAGGAATGAGTTGATCTGTGAGAGTGAACACCAACCTGTTTGCTGCTCAGGATCTTCATGTTTGACTCTGAATGTGTCTTCAATCTTCAGGTCTTCACTCTCCTCTTTAATAAACGCCATCTTTATAATAGTGGAGCTCAGTCGCTTCAGCAGGAGTTTTTCTGTCTGTTTAAGAGGAGAAGAATCAACACAAAGAAGAAGAAATCAAGACTAAACCTGTCTGTGTCTCAATCACTTCTCTAGCTCACTAGTCAGTGCACTGGGAGAGAGAAATACTCTTACGTAACTTGATAAGACACAATATAAAGTAATGCAAGATTACAAATAATTCTGAATTTATTTTCAGATGTTAGTGAATTATATTTGATAACTTATAAAGTGATTCGAGTCACTGAATCGTTTTACGAAGCATTTGATTCAGTTGACTCGTATCTTCTGGAAGCTCTGGTTTTGCAGTGACTTTAATCGTGTTTACACTGAATTTCGAGGAATTTTCGCCTTACTCGCGCAAAATAACCGTTAATAACATTAAGTTCAGTCGAATTACTCTTTCCCCCTGCTTTTATAAATTACTATAAGCTTTTTATATTAATTAAACACGTGAAAAGTTTAGACACAAACCTTTTCTTAAGTTAGTTCATTGCAGTTGCAGGAGCGCAGCATTGTGACGTCATAAGGGAATACAAAATAAAAGTTCGCCCACTGGAGGACCGCAAATTAATCTCGTGTTTCATACACAAAAATCTAATAATTCAACATATTCAACACATATACTATAGAAGCGTAAGTCCCATTCATTTAGATACTAAAATGTAGTAGTTCTCCACATACGTTACCTATGTTTTAGGATAATATGCGATTTCTATCAAGTTGACATGAAGGCATTTTATTCAATATCACTTACATCAATGATATTATATCAACAGAAGTTGTTCAAGTGTATACAGAACATGTATATACTTAAAAATTACAATTGTATTCGCTTCAATTCATCGGTTAACATGAACTCAACACGTTTCAAGTAGATGACGAGCTGAATAACACTTGCAAATAAGTTTTGGAGGCGTAAAGGAACATTATAAACACTCAATCTACTGTATTTGAGTAGTGTGTCTTAGGAGTTGTACTTTACGGAGTTGTTTGAAAATAGAGTACTGTTACTCTCACTTGAGTACATTTGTAGTGCAGTATCTGTACTTTTACTCCACTACTTTATGTAGTCTTGACTATGGGGATTAGAAAAATCCAATGCCTGTCCAATCAAATCACACACAGAAGGTAAATCGCATCATACTGAACTACCTCAAGACATGGGCGATGTATAATTTCAGCAAACTGTTTAGAAAAGTGTCCAAGAAGATGTCTAAAATCTTTACACGCATTGACCCAGAGACTATTAGATGCAGGTCACTGATGAGAAGATGTTTACTGTATGATGACTGAAATGGCCTTGAACACCCAGCAGGTACAGGACGTCAACATGACGTCAGATTGACGTTGTACTCTGACATCATGGGCACTTTGCATTTTGTTTGGAAATGGAAATCTGATTGACGTCAGAACTCAACGTCAGGCTGACGTCAATGTCCAACGTCCAACCTAAAAATCAACCAAATATTAACGTCTAATGTTGTTACAGCTTGACGTTGTGTGGACGTTACAACTATGATGTCTATCAGACGTTGGATTTTGGTTGCCGTACCTGATAAATAAATGTCAATATTTGACGTCATATATGACGTTGGTTTAAGATGTTGGCTCAACGCTGGATTTTGGTCACTTTCCAACACAACCTAAAATCAACCAAATATCAACGTCATTTGACGTCGTTATTGGACTTTAAAATAACGTCTTTAGACGCTGGCTAGACATTAAATTTTGGTCACCTGACATCACAACCTAAATCTAACCTAATATTAGCGTCCTATGGCGTTGTGCGCCTGCTGGACAATAACTAAATGCACTACAGAATGTTACGTTTACACATATCCACGAATTACAAGTAAATGCATCAGCTTTCTACAGCGTAATACTCACTGCTCGAGTACTTCTGAAAGGTCTACTTTGAGTAATATTCACAGCCGACACTTTTACTCTATGTGCACTACATTATTAGGCAAGTAATGGTGGTTTTACGTGAGTATGAGTTTCAGTACTCTTCCCACCACTGCAACTTAAAAATTCTTACATTTTAACTCACTAAATAAACAAATACACAACACATAACTCAGACTAATCACGAAATCATCTGAATGAAGTGTTCAAAACACATTTATTTATTTATTTTTAATATAGTCTTGTTGACTATAGTCTAGCTCACCAGTTTCCCGGGTTTAAGGGAAAACTCGCTTAACTTTGACTCATTATTTGTGAAAAACTCTTCCTGATAGACATTTGAACTAGAAACAAGACAAGAACAAGTCTAAGAGCAGCATGTTTACGGTGAATGTGTGTTTATTTGACATGCCTTTGTTTGTTGTGAACACAAACTCTATCCCTCTAGTGGCCGAAAGGACACAGTGCGCCCTCGAGCGCCGTCTCGTCGGTGTGTCCTCATGTGCGAGTAAAGATATGATTTAGAGTAGAAAGTCTTCCCGCAGCGAGCGCAAACGAACGGCCTTTCTCCGGAGTGGACTTGGATGTGTATGTTAAGGTTTCTTTTCTCCTTGTAGCTCTTTCCACACTGATAACACACAAAGCACTTGTCTGCGGAGTGAGCCTTCATGTGCTTGTTGAGGCTGGATCTGTGCAGGAATCTCCGTCCGCATTGTTCGCAGGTGAAGGGCTTCTCTCCTTTGTGAATGCTGAGATGAGCGTTCAGGTTCTGCTTGACGGCGAAGCTCCTCCCGCACTCGCCGCATCTGTGAGGCTTCTCCCCGCTGTGAACCCTCATGTGGATCTTCAGGTATTGCTTATGGCTGAAGCTCTTCCCACACTGCTGGCAGCGCACGTGACTCCATCGGTTGTGGATTTTCATGTGTTTGTCAAGGTTTCCCTTAGTAATGTAGCTCTTCCCGCACTGAACACAAGTGAACGGGTTATCCCCGCTGTGACTCCTCATGTGAAGCACAAGACTTGCTCCGACTTTAAAACTCCTGTCACACTGAGAACAAGCGTAGGGTTTGTCTCCTGAAGGATTTCCTTTCCTCAAGTAGCTGTAATAATCCTCCTCTTTATGCCTTTGCATGTGGCGCGTCAGGCTTCCTTTCAGAGAGAAACTACTCCCGCACCGGTGGCACGTGTAGAGCATTTCCCCGCTGTGGATCCTCATTTGAGCATCACAGTTTATCCTGTGGGCACACATCATTCCACACGGTTCACATGTGAAGCCTTCTTTAGCTCCTGTCCCTGCTTCTTTTGGCGACTGCAGGTCTAAGATAAATACAATACAGTGATAAATCAGGCATGTAAAAACTAAACAAAATAAAGAAAGACAAGGCAATGATGCATCCTCAGTGCAGATAGGCTATATGCAGAGGGACTTTTAGTTTTCAGCAAAGGCTGATTTATACTTTAGCGTCAAGCTCATGTCACTGTGGCTGATGTCGAGAGACCATTTTGGCATCGTACGATGTCTAACGTGAAACATTGCGATGGATGATGGCATCGTGGTCATTTCCCTTTCTCAAGAAGCTGTATTAATCCTCCTCTTTATGTCTTTGCATGTGTGACCACAGGATAAATTAACTATTCATCATGAATTAATCATCTGTAGCCTACCGTTTCAGCTACCTGACCTGCATGCTCATGCCCATAACCAAATCATAAATAAATAAAAATAAGCTACACACAAATTGCCCCCCGTCAATCACTGTTCCCGCAGGACTCTGGCATGACTAGTGATCTGTGTCGCTATAAATGGCGTCCACAAACTTGGTTGGTGAACCAACAGTATCTGAGGTTTACGCTAACAATACTAAGTACAATCGTGAAAGCGAAAGACTGAAGAGTCGTCAGATAGAGACAAGATTAATTAAACATCACGTTTAACAACTATAGTGAGACGCCATCCAGCAGTACATCCTTAATAACCTGTCCGACGTGCACTGCTCTCTGGGGTTTTGTGCTCAAAGCAACCGCTGACTGCTGGAGCTCAGACGTGTGCATGATAGAGTGTGCGTGGGGTCACGTGATGTGCGTTTTCAGCAGTATATATATTAAAACTAAGATATATTAGTGTAATCGGGGCCTGAGTGTGTTTTTCATGAGTGGGTTGCTGCTGTGACGGGGGTGGAGGATCGCGGTTCCGGCTCAGCATCGTGATGTCTATCGGCCATCAGCGATGGATGATGCCATCATCTATCGACCCAACCCTAACGCGCACTTCTAAAAAATGTAACTACACGCTGCAACGACTCGTAGTGCAAGCTCTGTGATTGGTCGGTTTGGTATCAGTGACAAGCGTGGGCGGTGCTGAGAGCTGTGAGCCTGATGGAGTGAGTCCTGCGAAGGAGCTCCTGATGGAGACTTGTTTTGAGTTCACCTCATGATTAAAGTTGCTGCACGTCTGCCGCCTCTGAATGAGCGAGTTTGAGCTACTTCTACATTAAGGTAGCGTTCAGAAAAAACAAAAGACACAGAGAAACAAACACCTACTGCCAGCTAGTGTTTCTGAAGAGTTACTGCAGAGCGACACACACAGCAGCAGAAGTATAACTACACGTACAGCAGACGATGTCTGTAGCTCTGATCACTCGACGCAGAAGTGTAAACCAGCCTTTCGGTGTACTGTATATATTATAGCATTCACAAATCTCTTAATTTTTTATTTTATTATTATTTTTGTGGGGTTTTCTCCTTTATTGGACAGGACAGTAGAGAGAATTGACAGGAACGCATGGGGAGCAGAGAGAAGGGAAGGATCGGTATAGGACCACGAGGCGGGAATCGAACTCAGGTCGCATGTGTCGACGCACTAACCACTACACCACTGGCGCCGACACAAATCTCTGTTAATGAATGCTCCAGTATTGTGTAGCAATAATGCTGCGTTCACACCAGACGTGGAAGAAGCGTCAAGCGCGAGCGATTTACTTGTTAAGTTAATGCAAACGCACGAATAGACATCATGCGGCGCAATACGCACAAATGGCACGGCGCGAATGACGCGAATGGCAGAATGGATTGACCATTTTGCGTGTTTGACACGTGAATCGCTTGAGTTTAAAAATCGGAATTTCAGCAGACATTCGTGCCGCGTTAGCCAATCAGGAGCTTGCTCTTGTGGGGCGTGATTATGACGTAGCACCCGTTGTTGGTGTCTCGGGGGAAATCCTCCAGCCTACACCGACAACATCTCATCAAACTGAGCTGGGCTCAGTCAGAAGCACCGCTGAAAGCCTCCATCATCCAGGTTCAGTTTCTGGAGGAGTTGATGAGCTCACAGAGCTGCTGCACCTCTGAAAGGATCTAGTGGACTCAGACACTGCTCCAAACGAATCGACGCTGTTTTTCAGCCTTCATAAAGCACATAAACACAGTTATTTAGCAGTAAAATCCATGTTAGCCATTTAGCAATGAAGCTACAGTCACCGGACAGACAGAAGCCCTGCCCATTAAGCGTATCCACGTCTGTTCTGAAGTGAATTTGGCGCGCAAATGAAGCGAGTAAACTCAAATGTTCACACGTCTATTTACACGCAAAAAGCTTGATTTATCCGCGCGTTCGGTGTCTGGTGTGAACAGCATAAGAATAGCGAACTCATAAATGTAATAACATCTGTAGTTTTACAGATTACTCTTGTTACCACAACAGATTAACTAAAGTACTTTACTATGGTATATTTTAAAACACTGTCATACCAATAGATGTATTCAGGAGCTTTTCCTTTTCTTTTACATGAACACACTCTCAAATGCTGCACTCACGACATTTGTCGATCAATTTACCCCATAAATTCATTGGGTGGTTAAATGAGGATGGGAAAAACTAATTTACTAAACGTTTATAAAACACCCATGTATGATAGCCTGAAGGGTTTTCAGCAAGTCTGGATTTTTACCTCCCTCACCTCTAATCTGAGTTTCTACATCTGTTCCTGAAGCTCTTTCCACACACTGAACATTCATGATATGTGAATCCTCATGTTGATTTAGGGCACTTGACCTACATTTAACCCTTTGTTTTGGGTAAGTGAACTCCTGTTCATGTGAGAAACCCTTTCCACACTTACCACATTTAAGCCGCTGCTCTCCAGGGTGACACTGAAGACTGTTTTCCCTTGTGAACGGTTGTCTGTTAGTGTGACTCTCCAGATCCTGTACTGATGTGAAGCCTGATCCACAATGGTGGCAGGCCAAATTGTTTTCAGCTTCTTTCAGTTCAGCATCTGCCGATGCAGCAGTCCTTTCAGCCCGTATAGACTCGACTATAGTCATGAGATCAAACTCATCCTCTTCTTCATCCTCCACTTTTGGTGGCTTCAGGTCTGAGGCAAAAAACAAAACCCAAATCACATCAGTTTACCAACATAAAACAACATGCACATCAGAATCTGCTACAAAACCCATTTGAAGGTGTAGCCTAGTCGTGACTTAAAGGGACACTAAGAGTGCGTTCACACCTGTGGATCGATTCTCTTGTTCTGAAACAGGGATTAAGATTATTCCATTGTTGCTCTTTGTTCTTGGTGCGGTTCGCTTTCACATGGCAAAGTTTCTAAACGGACCCAAATAACTAAAACAAGTCACGTGAGTAAACGCTCCTCACATTGGTCAGAGTTTCACGGTTTATTTTGCAGAGTCCCGCTCAGCTGTCAGGGGTGGTTTGGTGGTGTTTGACAGGGTGCGCGCGACATATCTGAAGAAGAGCGAAGAGGGATGCGGTGGGGAGGGTGATGAGAAGGGTGCGCGTCATATTTGAGGACCGGGAGGGAGACGCACGGGAGATTATCACTTGTTTGAGAGCATCTCTGTGCATTTGCGGGAGACTCCCGGAACTTCCAGGAGACTTGGGATGTCTGGAGTGACCTCCCGCCCTACTCATAATTCTCTCTTCATTTAGCCGTATGCCTATTACATATCCATAAAACACTGTGATATAGCTGGACTCGGATCGTATCGCTTTCTCACTACAATCGATCCACTCCAGAATTCGTTTCAATCGAGCCGAGACCACCTCATTCAGGCGGTCTCAGAGCGATTGCTTTGGTGCAGATCCGAGCGCGATTGCCCTGTTCACATATGCCAAACGAACTGCGCTAACTGGGCAAACGCGCTAGGCTCCAGAACTAAAGTCCAGGTGTGTAGCACCCTAAGTTACACCAGAGTATATACAGGAATCAGAGAGTGAAATTCAATATCTTTTAAGAGCATTTTTAAGACTCTTTCCATACATTTTAAGCCCTTAAAACCACTTTTCAACCGGAAACACTGGCAAGATTTTACCTTACAGTATATTTACTAAATATTAATGCAAGAAACTAATCCAAAACTAAACCATTATTCATATACTGGATGAAAATCTATTAAATCTAGCTAATTCTCCTTTAGAGCTGCAGAGATAATGGTGTCGCCTTGATTACTGCAGTAAACAAAGCAGCATGATGTCAAATCTAGCAGGATTTCATAAACTACACAGCATCCTGATATTCACAGACTTAATTCAGGATAATTACACTGCAGAATCAAAAATTATGTAAAATTGAATACCTTAAAATAGCATTTAAGACTTTTTAACAGCCTTACATTTCTCTAGTTTGATTTATCAACTTTTAATACTTATTAATACAATACAACTTACACACTGCTAAATATGTTTGTGTTGCACAACTAAACTTAGTTTGAGCATAATGTTTTTGCTAAGTATTTACAGCAGCCTCTCCTCATGCGAGAGTGAGATTAGTTTACATCGAGGAGCTGGCCATTATGATGAAGAATGATCTGTACCACCAGCTGCATCTGCGGTGGGCTCAACCTTTAACCAATGGGTGATTACATCAACAAAACAGAGAGAGAGAGTTTGTTTCCCACTTGTGCTCAGGGGCGGATTTAACCAATAAGCGAGGTAAGCGGCCGCTTAGGGCCCCAATAAATATCTAGAAGTATAAATTATACCTATGAACTATATATAAAACATTGTTTTCTACCATATTTTAATGGTAAGAGTTAAACAAATAATGTTTAACATAATTAAATATTTAGTATACAGTCAAATATAATATAATATAATAATAATACCAAATAAAATATCCATCATGAGCAGTCCAGCAGTCAAATTTATATTCATTTATTTATTTTGGCTCAGTCCCTTTATTAATCCGGGGTCGCCACAGCAGAATGAACCTCCAACTTATCCAGCACATGTTTTATGCAGCGGATGCCCTTCTGGCTGCAACCTATCTCTGGGAAACATCCACACACACTCATTCACAATGGACAATTTAGCCTACCCAATTCACCTGTACCACATGTGTTTGGACTGTGAGGGAAACCGGAGCACCCGGAGGAAACCCACGTCAACAGGGAAACTCCACACAGAAACACACACTTATCCAGCCGAGGCTCGAATCAGAGACCTTCTTGCTGTGAGGTGACAGCACTACCTACTGCGCCACTGCCCTGCCTTAAATTTATATATACATTTTTTTTATTGTAAATTAATTTTAAGAAAAACAAATCCCTTAAAATGTAGAAAAGATGATTGAGTGATATAAAGAGCAATATAAATAATCATTAAATAAAAGTAGAAAGGGTCCATTTCAGGACTTTGGCCCTATGGCTGGAATTGCTTAGGACCCCAAAATCATTAAATCCGCCCCTGCTTGTGCTGTAGTGGCTGAATCTTATAAAGACGGGTGCTGGTGTTTAATTCGAGTTCTATTTCATCCACAATTCTTACTTCAGAACTAACCTGAAGCACAGACCTACTATGAAGATATCAGATGTATTGAATTAATGAAGTATACAGCACCTCTAACATTTCTAAATCAAGAATTAGTCAGATGCTCCAGCAGCACACTAATGTCAGTGATCTTAACAACTACAGTCTTCAAAATAAAAGCTTGTTGCTTACAAACGGAGATTACTGGAAGATTACATGTTTGTGATTATTTACTCTCCTCAAAGCCAACCTGTTTGCTGCTCAGGATCTTCATGTTTGACTCTGAATGTGTCTTCAATCTTCAGGTCTTCACTCTCCTCTTTAATAAACGCCATCTTTATAATAGTGGAGCTCAGTCGCTTCAGCAGGAGTTTTTCTGTCTGTTTAAGAGGAGAAGAATCAACACAAAGAAGAAGAAATCAAGACTAAACCTCTGTCTGTGTCTCAATCACTTCTCTAGCTCACTAGTCAGTGTGTACTAGAGGAGAATCACTCACAGTCACAGTTAATGGAGCACAGCTCCTGATTTACAAGCAAACATTCAATCGACAAACATGGGCATTTAAGATTTACATTTAATTATTTGCTAGTTAAAACACTTTTATATGAGAAGATGAGCAGGTTTTGTGCAGGAGTTTCTACTTACAGTGTCTGAATTGGTGTTTGTGATGAGCTGAATGACTGTTCTGCTGCGTATAAACGCGCTTTACTCGCGCTAAATAACTCTGTTTAAAATACATTCACACGTTTAAATACATTACATTAAAATTATAACTCTCCCACAACGCTTTTGTATGAATTTAAACACTTTAGATGTCTAAAAACAATCATGTCATCGTTCTTCTCCCTTCACCACAGACGGCGACGCAGATTCATGACGCCATAATACAATACCAAAATAAAAGTCTAAACACCGCGGTCCAAAATTAAATCACAGAGCAAATAAGTATTAATATCTTATATTTTTTTAAATCTTTATTGTTAAATCAGTGTATCTTAAGACCATTTATATTATAAAAAATTTAGGGTTTACTTCACTCACCGTGTATTTCAATAACTCATCATTTAACCTTCTTCTTTGTGCTTCATAATAAACACTTGCAGTGTCAAATGACATCCTCCTGTGGCTCTTCCACCAGAGAGTCACTGGTTTTGGACCTTGACCAACATTAAATAAACTCATCATCATCATCAGTTATGGTTGACTAAGACCATAACAGGTTCATTCCCTTTTTGCTGCTCATTTAGAAAAATAAATAAGCTTCTTATAGTATCTGATCATTTAAGTCAATTAATCTTTATTTCTCAAGGCCAGGGGTCACTAAACTTGTTCCTGGAGGTCCGTAGTCCTGCAGATTTTAGCTCCAACCTTAATCAAACACACCTGAACAAGCTAATCAAGGTCTTACTATGTATACTTGAAACACTCAGGCAGGTGTGTTGAGGCAAGTTGGAGCTAAACCCTGCAGGCACACTGGCCCTCCAGGACCGAGATTGGTGACCCCTGCTCTAGGCTATAGCTTAATAATTTCATTCATTCATTCATTTCCCTTCAGCTTAGTCCCTTTATTCATCAGAGGTCACCACAGTGAAATGAACCGCCAACTATTCCAGCATATGTTTTACACAGCCCTTCCAGTACTGAGAAACACCCATACACACTCACTCCGGACAATTTAGTTCATCAATTCCCCACCGGGAGGAAACCCACGCCAAATGGAGAGAACATGCAAACTCCACATAGAAACACAGACTGACCCAGCTGGGGCTCAAACCAGCGACCTTCTTGCTGTGAGGCGACAGTTCTAACCACTGAGCCACGCACATTTATGATTTATGAATCTTCTCATGTCGACCTAAGGTACTTCTGTGTGTGTAACTCTTTCCACACTGAACGCAGACGTACGAGCGCTCTTTAGTGTGCACTGCGCTGTGGGCTTTCAAGCTATCCTTCCGATTGAAAGTCTTCCCACATAGCTTACATTTAAAGCTGTTTTTCGGTAAGTGAGCCCTCTTGTGGTGATTCAGGCTTAGTTCATGTGAGAAACTCTTTCCACACTGATCACAGGGTATTGATTTCTCCTCGATGTGGATGGTCATGTGGTAATTGTAATTTGTTTTTCCATTGAAACCTTTTCCACACTGACCACATTTAAACCGCAGATCTCCGGTGTGCATTCTCATGTGACACTGAAGATAATGTTTTCTTGTGAAGTTCTTCCCACACTGACCACATGTAAAGGGTCGTCTACTAGTGTGAGTGCTCAGGTGACTCTCCAGATCGTGCACTGATGTGAAGCTCAAGCCACACTGTTGGCAGGCCAATTTGTTTTTCGATTCTTCCCTTTCAGCGTTTATATTTTCAGCCCGTATAGAGTCGACTATAGTCATGAAGTCAAACTCATCCTCTTCTTGATCCTCCACTTTTGGTGGCTTCAGGTCTACTGCAAGAAGGACAAACACAAATCACATCAGTTTACCTACATAAAGCAGTAAACAAGACAATATTCAGTGAAATAAAGGGAATTTTCTTTAAATCTGGTGCAAAACCCATATAAAGGAGCATCCCTGGAGGAGCCGGCTGCAGTGGAGATCTCCTCCAAGACAAAATAGGAGTTTCTTGATTTCACAGGCACTGACATACTATTTCACTATTCGTTATGAAAGCCTTGTAATGCATGTGCATTCATATGTGAGGTTTACAACAATAACAGAGCGACTCCTAATACATCACCAAAACACAAAACAGTACGTCTGTCAGTCTCTTTCGTTGAGTTTATAGTATTTTATCCACAATTCTTACTTCAGAACTTACCCAAGGCGCACACCTAGATATCAAAGAACAATTTAACTTATTAAATCCATACAGCACATTCAACACATTTCTGAATCAGGATTTAGTAGTTAAGTCAGATGCTCCAGCAGCACACTGAGGACACCTGCTGGTAACAATGGTGTAATGCTGAATGAACAGCGTAAACCACAGGAGTCAGTTCCTGGAGGGCCGCAGCTCTGCAGTTTTGCTCCAACCTTAATCAAACACAGCTGATCTACCTAATCGACATGTTCAAAAGAATCTGTAACACCTTCATTAGATGCATGAGCTGTGTTCAGGGGTGCAGATGTCCAGCATGGGCCCCATGACAACCCTATGGGGGGTACAGATAATGGGTGATGTTACGGATGATAGTAAAGGCCGATTTATACTTCTGCATCAAGCGCACGCGTATGCTACAGCGCAGCCTACGCATGCACGCATAGCCCCTCGCCGTAACTGTCGGCGACATTGACGCAAACCTCTCAAAAAATGTAACGCATATGCGTAGCGCAAGCTCTGTGATTGGACGGCTTGGTAGCGCTGACGAGTGTGGGCGGAGATGAGAGCCGCGGGCCCGATGCAGCGAGTGTTTACAAGTGTGGAGTCCCGTGAAGAAGCTCCGGATGGAGACTGTTGTTTTGTGTTTACCTTATGAATAAAGTTGTTGCACGTCCGCCGGTTCCCGCCTCATGGTAGTTGTCGTGGACGAAAGTAAAGAGCCGGGGGTTAAAGGTTGATTGAGGGCGGTAATGGTTGTTATTGCTGACAAAAGGCCCTATGACAACCTTATCCAGGGGGGGTACAGATATTGGGTGATGTCGTGGACGATAGTAAAGAGTGAAGAGGGGGGCGAGGGGGGTGTTGCGGAAGAAGGTGAGGAGGGGGGGGGGGGTGTAATGGATATTGTTGCGGACGAAAGTGAAGAGCGGGTGGTGGGGAAAGGGTAATGGTTGTTGGTGCAGACAAAAGAGCAGAGGATTGGAGGTTGCTTGGGGGCAGTAATGGTTGTTATTGAGGACAAAGGTGAATAGAGGGGGGGGGGGGGTGTTGGGTGGGGGGGGGTAATGGGTGTTGTTGCGGGCGAAAGTGAAGAGAGGGTGGTGGGGAGGGTTAAGGGTTGTTGTCGTGGACAAAAGTGAAGAGCTGGGGGTAGGGGTTGTTATGGTTGTTGTGGACGAAAGTGAAGAGTGGGAGGGTGTAATGGGTGTTGTCGCAAGCAAAAGTGAAGAGAGGGTGGTGGGGAGGGGTCAGGGTTGTTGTTGCGGACGAAAGTGAAGAGCTGGGATTGGGGAGTTGTTGGGGCTGTAATGGTTGTTGATGGGTGTTGTTGTAGCGAGGGTGTTTAATAGGTGTTGTTGCAGACAAAAGTAAAGAGCCGGCGTTTGGAGGTTGCTTGGGGGTGGTAATGTTTGCTATTGTGGAAGAAAGTGCATAGTGAGGGGGGTGTATATGGGTGTTGGGGGGATGGGGGTTGTGGTTGTCGAGGATGAAAGAGCAGGGGGTTTTCGTTTGGGCCCCTAATAATATCTCTGGGGGCCCCAAAATTGCATGGGCCCTTAGAATCGTCCTAACCTCCCCACCCCACCCCCTCCTAGCAGCACACAAGCTGTGCTTGATTAGGTTTTAAGCAATTGTGCAGAGCTGCGGCCCTCCAGGAATTGACTTTGACACCTATGGCATAATGGACACATACATTTATGGTTATAGTTAAATTTAATATACAGGCCTTTAGACTGCATTATTTTAGGTGAAGGTGATACTGAAAGACTGACACAGCGACTGCTATTTCCAAACAAGATCAAAACACTGGGTTAAGTCAAATATTATTTTTAAGGGTCCTGCCTGGGTTCTGCTTGATAAATGCTGATAAACACCAATTCAAAGGGATAGTTCACAAAAACTTTA
>CAIGQZ010032303.1:115355-129821 GCA_903798205.1 Danio tinwini | reverse complement strand
ACGATACAGAGAGGAAAATAAGCTCTTGTGTGTATAAATGCGCTTTATTCGCGCTAAATAACTCTCAGAGCTGTTAGCTGAAGCTCTAAATTGTCACATTCAATAAATTATAATTTTACTGCTGCGCTTTTCTGTCCATTTAAATACTTTAGATGTCTAAAAACAATCATTTCTTCTCTTCACAGCAGATGCGCGAACGCGACGCAGCGTCATGACGTCATAACACAATGCCAAAATAAAAGTCCGCCATCTGCACTAAATTGGGCCAGAATTCTACAAATTAATTTTAATGAAAGAAAAATAATGATTAAAAGCTTAAATTGATTATTAAATATTTCTCAAACCAATTATGGTTCTTTTTATTAATCCAGAAAGCCTTAATTTTTTCCTATTCAAAATTTTAAAAGTAGATGGCGCAGTGGTTAGCACTCTGCTCTTTCTGTATATAGAGGTCATGTTTTGATCCTCTATTGGTCTCAATCAGTCAAGTGATGTGATTTCGCAGCTCAGAGTTCACCAAGCTTGAACTTTTCAACGCATCGACAGGTGAAACTTGTCGCATGAGCTTGCGTAACTGGTCTGTCGCATTCGTGCGCGTATGAATGGAAGTCTATGGGGAGCCGTGGCTTTAGGGGTATAAATACATATCATGATTAAACTGATTACAAACAGGGGAGAGACACAGGTGGAACTAATGAACACCAGCAAATGGCGGGAAAACACAAACACAGGGAATACAAGACATGGGAAACACCCAATCAGGACAACAGGAGGGTTAAAAGCATGTCATTATTTATTTATTAATTACAAATCTTAACTTGTAACGCAAGTAACACACACTGTACAAACAACTGAGTTTCACACAGTTCCTTGATGCTCAAACCCAAACCCATTCATTGAGTTTACAAAATTAAGCAGATTGAACAGAAAACAATTCAGTAGTCCCCAAAAAGCCTCAGGAGTTGTGTTTTCCAGCTTATTTTAAATAAGTTACTTGAACAAACAGCATAAATCATAGTTATATTGACTATTTCAATGACACAGATGTAAACTGTAATGCGTTACACAACTGCGCAACACAGTACTATGTACCACAGTAAAGCCGGATCTGCTGCAGACACGCAGTGACGATGAATAATTCACAACATATTTCCCACAAACGTCAAAGCAATAGCTTGTGTTGATTTGTTCAATAGACCCACATTATTAAAAGAAACAGCAAGGCTGCAGTGGAAAGAAACCCGGAAGTATCACCTGGAGTCACACAGGAACGTTGTGTAGCTGTCTGTATATGTTATCAGTGAAGAGAATTTATCATTTCACCACCTTTAGAGTGACCTGAAGGTCTGTTCTGAATGAATAATGAAAATAAAGAGATATCAGAGCTCATGTTCAGCTAAGTTAAGAGAAATGGTGCTAGTTAGCTAACGCTTTAGATGCCGTTTATCAAACTCCAGTTAATGAACTGACTCACTATATTAGACTTGTCACGATACTGAATTTCAGTACTGGAATTATAAAGAAATGTCATTTCCCTGCTAACATACAAGCGCTGTTCAGCGCGTCCTTAAAGACTGCTGATTTGTATTTTCAGTATGCCCAGTGCTCAACAGAAATGACTGTGATTGGCTGTGAAGGTCATCAGTTTATCGCTCTTCACCGATGTTTCCCGAGTGCAAACACAGACGAGTGATCTGCTGATGACCTTCATCTTTAAAGTTCAGTTCTAGTGATGTGCGATACCACTGGTTTCCTATCTGATACCAAGTAAAATATTGGCGAGTATCTGCGATACCGATCCGATACTGCCCAAAAATGACTGGCAAATTAAAGTATCAAGTAGTGTACTTAAAAGTGTCACTTCATACTGAATATGAGACATATCACAGGTTATTATTGTTTATTGATGAAGAATTATCATACAAAAAGAGCCAACATGCATATTTATTAACAGCATCTGAGCATGTATATTAGGGGTCACCAATCTCGGTCCTGGAGGGCCGGTGTGCCTGCAGGGTTTAGCTCTGACTTGCCTCAGCACACCTGCCTAAATGTTTCAAGTATACCTAGTAAGACCTTGATTAGCTTGTTCAGGTGTGTTTGATTAGGGTTGGAGCTAAAATCTGCAGGACACCAGACCTCCAGGAACAAGTTTGGTGACCCCTGATGTATATCTTAAAACGCCTGCCTGAACATCTTAGCAAAACATTCACACCTTTTAGTTTAGTGACATGTAAATCTGGTCCCCTTGAAGATTTTGAACCTTTTTCTGTCGTTTTATAATTGTCATAAAAACCCAACCCCCCTAAAAAACCCAAACCCATCGCCATATGTTCTCCCTCTGTACCTGGACAGTGCCTGCCTGCTGCACCTAAGGACTCTGAAAGCGATGTGTGTCGCTCTAGCAGCACCTGTGCCTCTCCTTTCCTCCTCTTCTGACCGCCTAGTCATGATGTTGTCCTATTCTGTCTTGTGATTTATATGCAGTGGTATTACCACACCACTGTTTTGTTACGCGCGTCACAAACCGCATGGTTTGAGTTTATAGAAGTGAAGTAGCTCCGCACACACTTCGTTTGTGGTCACCCAAATCCTATGACAGCCTGACTGAACAACATGTGCCAGCGGGCTGAGTGGCTAGCTAGCGTGCTCTGCAGTGGTACAGTGCCATATTACGCACATGACTTGGCAGGCGGAAGAACAAGTAGTTCCAACTAAGTTGGCATTATTCAGATAAACTAGGGTAACTGTGGTTACTTTCTGCTATATTTCTATTTCCAATAAACTACATATTTGCTCCAAATGACTGAAATATCTATATTTTGATAAGATAATCGATTCTAGAACATACAAAGCTGGAATCTGAGATATCGATATTTTAGTATTGATCCGCACATCACTATTCAGTACCAGGACAACACTGTTACAGACAACACGAGGGTGTGCTATAGTTGACTGCATTGTATGCTCACCGGGTTACATAGGCTGAAGCAGGGAAGCGTCCTCAGTGTTTACCTGCTGCCATGAACTGCAGTCTAGGAGGACACTTAAGCGTATCACTCTTAAAGAGATTGTGATGTTGTTTGAGGACTAATCTGCTGTTAATAGTTGAAATTAAACTGAACTGAATGATATTAAAGTGATGTTTACACCATTTCTGCACCTTGAAATCTCAGCAACAGCTGGAGGTGTGTGGAACACAGCACGTTACTGCAATGCTGCTGATCCTCCACTTCCGGGCTTCTCCCCACCGCAGCCTCACTTTCGTTTTTAAAATGGCGTCCGCATGAAATAAGCGCATTTATTTATTTGTAAAGCAGATATACAAATACAAAATAGGATTATTACGGAGTTATTACTCTAACCCCTGTGGAGATGATGATGATGATGATGATGAAGTGAAGTATTAATCGGCACTAATGCTCTAGCATAAGGGTTGAACCTTTAGGCCTCTCTTTCTGAGTCACAAAGCAACTTAAAAACATTGCTAACAGCGTAACAACAACATATGAATATACAGCTTAGATATTTATTCAGTCTAGACTGCAGAGTGACCAGTCTCGATCTATACAGATATAATAAAATAAAAAGCACCCAATCAGTGCATTGGCTTGTGTTGAGATAGCATTAGCACAGTATTGCTCTTAGCTCGTTAGCATGCGGAGGTAGCGCTGCTTCCGTCCTCCCGCTCGGTCTCTCGAGTTTCGCAGCCACACCTTTATTTCGCTCTCAATGTCGGAGTCAAGTGGACTCGGCTGAAAACCACACATCCTGACGGACTCTGGAGGAAAACGAGGCTTCGTCAAACAAGACTGCGTCAGGTAAATCGTTAATATTAGCTATGTATAACTACTAGCTAGCTTACCCGTCACAACCCGCTTCAGCCGCAGGTTCTGGAAGGGTTTCTTCTGGTTGGAGCCGGTCCAGTTCAGCTTTGTGGCTAAATTATGTCCAATCAGCGTTGTTAATATTCGTCGTGTAGCAATCTGGATATTACAGCCACCTATGGTGCCTAGATAGGCAGTCTGACAGCAGGGGAACACACATTAACGAAAGCCAGATTTGGTGGACTAAAACTAACGGTTCAGGATTAAACATTTTTAAAGGTCTCTGGTTCGAGTCCCGGCTGGGTCAGTTGGTGTTTCTGTGTGGAGTTTGCATGTTCTCCCTGTGTTCACGTAGGTTTTCTCCGGGTGCTCCGGTTTCCCCCACAGTCCAAACACATGCGCTATAGGAATATTGGGTAAGCTAAAATTGTCCAACGTATGTGTGTGAATGAGGTTGTGTGGGTGTTTCCCAGTTATGAATTGCAGCTGGAAGGGCATCTGCTGTGTAAAACATATGCTGGATAAGTTAGCGGTTCATTCAACTGTGGAGACCCCTGATTAATAAAGGGCTTATATGCTTATAATATAAGGGCTTGTACTTATATGTTACCTAAATGTTTGAGTAATCAGTTAATCTACAAAGGAAGTTGTTGATTTCTCTGATTTATGTAAATCTATAAATATGCTTATTAATAAAGTATTAAAGACACACAAAACTATAATAGCCCTGCTGTTGCCTAACCAGGTCTTTCTGGCACTGGGCGTCCTCCATCCTCAGCTCCAGGCTCTGCAGGTCCTGGTAGTCCTGCAGGGGTAATAAGACGCCTCCGGGCAGCATCACCTCTTTGGCTCTGGATCTGGAGATACTGGCCACCGCTCGCTCCAGAGCAGTCAGTCTGAGCTTGATCTCCTCCAGAGAGCTTACAATATATTGCTCAATGCCTGAGACAGAGAGAGGGACTGATGTTACTGCTGGTAACGCAGGATGTCTATTTGCGTGTTTGCATTGACTTAACATGTAAATCACTTGCACTTGACGCTTCTTCCACATCTAGTGTGAACGCAGCATTAGAGTTTCCTCAAGAGTTCATTCCCCCTAGTCGAACTTGCCGAGTGTGAGCTTTGTGTGCTAGATATTAATATTAATCCTTCTTCAACACTGACACAGAGCTCCAGCGTTTCCAAATGAAAACGGCCTAGACAGCAAAACTCTCTGCTTTCAGGAGTCGAGAACTCCAGGGTAGTGTGAACAGAAAATGTAACCATACCAACAGTTAATAAAACAAGTGTATATTAGTGTAAAGGGGGCCTGAGAAGATCCAATTCTCAAATTAATAAGATCAAATGTAGTGAAAAGGCCACTGAACACACCTGCTGACAGCAGAGGAAGCAGTGAAGCTGCAGGAGAATCACAGCCTGGAGCCGGAGAGAGAAGAGCTGATGCTGGAGGAGGAGGAGGAGATGGAGGATCATCTGCTGGAAGGTGCAGGACTTCAGCTTTCACCGTCTGTGTGTGTTTCTGCAGTTTGGATGGAGGAGGATCTGACTGCACATCAGCAGAGCGCTTGATCGGTCTGCACACAATGAGGAGCAACAACACATGTCAGCTCACATCAACAGAAGAACAGACTCAAACTGATTTAGATGTTCAATCAAGAAATAAATAGTTTTAGTAACTCATTTCTAATAACTGATTTATTTTATCTTTGTACATAATATTAGACTAGATCTTCTTCAAGACATGAGTATTCAGCTTAAAGAGACATTTGAAGGCGTAACTAGGGTAATTAGGGTAAAGTTAGGGTTATTGTATAACAGTGGCTTGTTCTGACTAATATTGCTGAAGGGGGCTAATAATATTGACCTTAACATGGCTTTAAAACTATTAAAAACTGCTTTTATTCTAGCCCAAATAAAACAAATAAGACTTTCAACAAATATTAGAGGAAATACTGTGAAAAATTCCTGAATCTGTTCAACATCATTTGAGAAATATCAAAAGAAAATAAACAAAATCACAGGAGGACGAATAATTTAGTGTAGTTAAACTGTAGAGAGTAAGTGTAAAGTAACACTGTAACTAAAGGGCAGCAGAAAGGGACACTCACTGTCTCGAGCGCTGACAGAGATCTTCTTCTTCCTCTTCTTCAGATTCACTGGATAAAACTGAATGAGTTTCTGCCATGCTGGCTTCAGATCGCACCTCTTCATAATCCACTGGAAGAAACAAAACAAGTGCGTTAAACAGCTCTTGCCTTTTTTTTTACGTCTTTCATGCAATGTCCAGGTAAGTACAATTCTGTGAGGAAAGAAAAACAAATCTACCTTATACCAGTCAACATTGGGAAGTGAAAAGATATGAAAGCATTTGATTGCTCTTCTTATGTGCATTAAAAACAAAATTAATGTAAAGGAAGGGTATGCTGCCATTTTATATTAATTTCAAAGTGTTTTCAAGACTAAATAGAAGCAGAATTTCACATTTAAGAGCAGGATGCCCCCTGGTGGTCCACCAGTACTTTATGCATATAGGGAAGATTTGCTTTTTGATGATGTTTATTGCCACCCTTCATAGAAAGATTAAAAATATGGAAGTGTAGGTAAATACTTTAACAGGATAGCCTGGTAAATAAAGGTAAATCTAAGGAAAAATGAGAAAATGAGAAACTGTTTCCATGTTTCTCCTGGGCTGTTCCACAAAGCAGGTTTAGTGAAAACTCTGAGTATGTTAATCCTAAAATGAGGGAAACTCCGCGGTTTCAGTTTCAGGAGGTCTGTCAAACCTGAGATAGCAGAGTAAGTCAAGCCAGTTTCTAAGTGAAATAACTCACTCTCAAAGTCAGTTACTGTCAGTGGTGGAAGAGTACTGAAAAATCATACTCAAGTAAAAGTACCATTACTTGCCTAAAAATGTAGTGTACGTAGAGTAAAAGTGTCTGTTGTGAATATTACTCAAAGTATGAGTGAAAAGTACAGCTTTCAAAAGTACTCAAGAGTAGTGAGTATTACGCTGTATAAAGCTGATGTGTTTACATGTCATTTTGTGTGTAAACGTAACATTCTGTAGTGCATTTAGTTATCGTCCAGCAGGCGCACAACATCATGAGACGTTAATATTAGGTTAGATTTAGGTTGTGATGTCAGGTGACCAAAATCAATTGTCTAGCTATCATCTAAGGACGTTATTTTGATGTCCAATAATGACGTCAAATGACATTGATATTTGGTTGATTTTAGGTTGTTAGAAAGTGACCAAAATCCAGCGTTGAGCCAACATCTTAAACCAACGTCATACTGACGTCAAATATTGACATTTATTCATCAGGTACGGAAACCAAAATCCAACGACTGATAGACGTCATAGGGGTAACGTTCACACAACGTCAAGCTGTAACATCATTGGATGTTGATATTTGGTTGGTTTTAGGTTGGACATTGGATATTGATGTAGGTCTGACGTTGAGTTCTGACGTCAACCCGATTTTAATTTCCAAACAAAATGCAGGGTCCCCATGATGTTAAGGTTCAACGTCAATCTGACGTCATGTTGACGTCCTGTGCCTGCTGGGTGTTTAAGGCCAGTTCAGTCATCATACAGTAAACATCCGTCATCTTCTCATCAGTGACATCATCTAAACAGTCTCTGGGTCAATGCACGTAAAGATTTTGAGCATCTTCATGGACACTTTCAATACTTCTAAACAGTTTGCTGCAATTATAAAGTGCACAAGTCTTGAGGTAGATCATTATGATGCGATTTACCTTCTATGGTATGTGCGATTTGATTGGACAGGAATCTCAGGACTGATTTTTCTAATCCTCATGGACAAGAATAATAAAGTAGTGACTGCAGGTTGAAGAAAAGTAGTGGAGTAACAGTAGATACTGCACTAAACATGTGCTCAAGGTAAAGTAAAAGTACACATTTATAAAACTACTCAGTAAAGCACAATTCCTGATAAAAACTACTCAATTACAGTCATTTGAGTATTTGTAATTAGTTACTTTACACCGCTGGTTACTGTGGTAAACCAAACCTGGGCAAGAGCAGGTTTTCTTCAGTAAACAGGTTCTTTCACTCTCCTCTCAGTTTTTAAAGTCATTTTTAAATGATTTATTCATTCATGCTTTTCTTATTAAGCATTTTATTATATTTCAAGTTCAAATATTGAAAATTTTAAAAAAATCAAGATGCAAATTCAATATAGGAACTGATTTTAGGTATTTAAGGTATTTATTACTTTTCCTGAGAGCATCTAAATGCATTGCATATTTTACTTTCTTTATTGTCCACAAGTGGAAATGTCTCTTTGGCTTCACATTACACATTTCACAGAAAACAGGCAACACAAATACATTCAATGTCATCCAAAACTCAGTTTGACCCTATTCATACTTTAAACCCAGTGTGTAAAATTCTAATGACAGTCGGCACAAAGGACATTTGATGCACATTTTTCTTTCCTCGAGTTGCCTAAAATGTCATTTTGAGGTCAAAAGCTGAAACTGTATAATTAAGAGAAGGGAACAATCTTCAATAATGACGTGTGCTTTCTGTTTAAAATTTACACAAGTAAATAATCGAGAGTCCATTGAGTGCATTGTGTCTGACAGTGCATCGCTGAGTGATGCAATCTCAGCTTGCATCATAAAGGCTGCATCCAGATACTATTGGAGAGATCTGCCTGTGTGTCAATAAGAATAATGCAAATCTAAAAGAAGATTACCAAGTGCTAATTTACAGCAGATCGGCCCTTAGATGACATAAAATATTAAATCCAACACTCATGATAAACTGTTTCATTTATAACAAGGTTGAGTTCGACAGCTCGATCCTCACTTATCCTGTCTCTAATCACATTAGTTTATATTCAGTATAAACTAGTAGTGGGCCATTATCGGCGTTAACGAGAGACTCTTATCGCGCGATAACAAAAAATATTGCCGTTAAACTATTCTGAGTTGGGTTGGGAGCTGGGTCTATTTTACGCAAGCTATGATGACTTTCACCTTGATATATTAGCGTGGATGTATACCTGACTGGTGAGCCGTCTGATAAAACAGTGCCCTTCTGAATCACATCAGCAGGATGCCTGACTTTAACTGCAGTTCACTTTAACTCATGAACATTTCATTCATGCCCCCGCGACAAACTGGGGTATTAGACGCAAATGAGGAGGAAGGACTGGTGAGAGTGTTATGAAGTTTAATAACGAACCGCCAAAGAAAAATACTTCCTCATTTCGCAATGTGTGTGTGTGTGTGGTCCTTTACTGACAGCCGTGTGTGGATCTTGTCGGAATATATGGCGAAAGGTCCTAAAGACCGCAGTGTTTCCTTCAATAACTCCACTAATATCTGCATACCCCACGTCTTCATTCATTTCTGTTTAGTTCAGTGATGACTTTAGTCCGATTAAGGTCATCAGAAATGGCTGTTTGGAGCTTATGCAGGCCTACAGCTCAACACTGATGTTTACCTGAATAAACAGTGAGTAAACACAAGTACATCTTATTGAACATCATTTATTTTCATCACCAATTATCACAGTAGAACAGTTCCTCAAGCAGTTTGTGCTGCATTTCAGAAACAGGAGATGAGCCGCTGGTCTAATGCACCACCTGGCTGGAGAAACCCGTTCTCAAAGACGTATTATTTGGGCAGCACACATATTCTGAATGCCTTCAGCAGAATTCAAATCAGCCATTTTAATCTAGATTATTCCAAGATTAATCTAGATTAAAAAATTTATCTATGCCCACCTCCAGTATAAACACAGTAAATGTTGGAAAAGTGGAACTGCAGAATGAGTGTTTAATAAAGGTATACTTTAATAAATATAGACTGCATCTTAATCTGCACCCTAGCCTCTGAGGTTGTTCATCGTGTACATGAATTTGTGCACTAGTAAGGCCACTGATAAACTCTGTTCACTACACACTGGGACACACACTGAGTGTGACCCCAACGAAAAGTGTTTGACATGAAAAAGCACTTAAATTATTATTATTTTTGCCAATGATGTACCAAGAAAACTAACATTAATTCAGTAACCTCCCATTTTGCAGCTTTCTTATGAGATATTATAACTTGCCATGGTGACTCCTGATAACACAGTTTGTTTGTTTGTTTGTTTGTTTGCTTTATTTATAGAGCACATTTAAACACAACAGATGTTGACTAAAGTGCTTTACAAAAAGACCAGCATACAAATCTGTACTTTTGTAAAAACAAGTAAAAATATATAAAACAGATTCAAATGAATTAATAGCAATCAAAAAGCAAGAGACAAAAGGTGATTTTTTAAAATGAGACTTAAAAGCACCAAGGGAAGAGCATGACCTAACATGTAAAGGCAGACCATTCCACAGACGAGGGGCTGTGACAGAAAAAGCCCCTTCATCAGATTTTAACCGTGATTTAGGAACAACTAGCTGAAACTGGTGTTCCGACCCGATTGGCCTCAATGAAGTATGCCAGTGAAGAAGCTCACCGATTAAAGTAGGTGCCAGTCCATTACTAAATCCTAAATTGAACTGGGAGCCAGTGAAGGGATGATAAAACTGGTTAGATACTAGAACATTTTTTTGTCCCAGTTAAAAGCCGAGCGGCTGCATTTTGAGCCAGTTGCAGGCGTACAATCAAAGCCTGAGAAAATCCTGAATACAAAGAGTTGCAGTAGTCCAAATCTGGACATAATAAAAACATTGATGATGGTTTCCAACTCCTTAAAAGACAGGAAAGGCTTCAATTTGGCGATGTTCCTTAATTGATAGAAACCACTTTTGACGACTGAATTTATTTGCTTGTCAAACTTTAACTCGGTGTCAAATATAAGTCCAAGACATTTTACGTGACTGTGGACCTCAGGCTTAAAGGAACCTAATTGATTAATTGTAGATTCACAGACACTCGGAGGGCCAAACACTAGCACTTCAGTTTTAGAGTCATTCAAGTGTAGAAAATGACCAGCCAACCATTCCTTAATCTCGTTAAAACAGGTAAAAAAGGACTGTAAAACAGAGTTTTCTCCCATTTTCATGGGCATATAAAGCTGAGTATCATCAGCATAAAGATGGTAGTTTACATTATGCTTCTTACAGATAGCAGCCAAGAGAAGCATGTAGATGGAAAAGAGAGCTGGGCCCAAAATTGATCCTTGAGGGACACCACACTCCATACGTGCAGATGAGGAAGAAAAATTTGCAATAGAAAAGGTTCTCCCTAAGAGATAAGAACTAAACCAATTCAAAACATTTCCTTTAATCCCAGCCCACAATCTTAAACGCTCAATCAAAATATTGTGATATCTTGTGTCAAATGCCGCAGTCAGGTCTAGCAGAGCCAGAAGTGGACATTTTCCAGAGTCAACAGTCAGAAAGATATCATTAGACACTTTAAGGAGAGCTGTCTCAGCGCTATGCAGTGTCCTAAAACCAGACTGAAATTGATCAAGAGTGTCGTTTCCAATTAAATGAGTAGACGCTGTTGAAAGACAACTCTCTCTAAAGTTTTGGAATTTTGAAATTGGTCGATAGTTTTTTTTACATAAGATGACTCCAAATTGGTCTTTTTTAAAAGGGGTTGTACTAAAGCATGCTTGAAACTAGATGGCACGACTCCACTCAGCAAACTAGAATTCACTATTGATAGAAGGTCTAATCCAACCACCTCCAACACCTGAATAAGAAGCTGAGGAGGAATAATATCCAGTGAACATATGGCGGACCAAGTCCACTAAATCAGATAATGTGATGGGTTTGAATTCATCCAAGTAGTGTGCTAGTGAAGGTGGGATGGTACAGTCAAGGAGAGTGTCTTAAGGCGGAATCCCAGCTCTAAGGGCTTCAATTTTACTAATAAAAAAAAAAAAAAAACTCTAAAAACTTTTCGCATGTTGCCTGACAATTAACAAGACCAGTAGTAATCTCAGTGTTTAAGGCTAAGTTAATTGTTTTAAAAAGATCTCTAGGGTTATTTGGAGCCTTTCTTATGAGATTGGAAAAATATTCCGTTTTTACGGCTTTAACTGCCAGGTCTATTAATCTGGCTTTCCATACTCATGATGCACACATATTTACAGACATCAGTGTAGATCTGCAGATCTGAATGAGGATCAGTTGATCTGTGAGAGTGAACACCAACCTGTTTGCTGCTCAGGATCTTCATGTTTGACTCTGAATGTGTCTTCAATCTTCAGGTCTTCACTCTCCTCTTTAATAAACGCCATCTTTATAATAGTGGAGCTCAGTCGCTTCAGCAGGAGTTTTTCTGTCTGTTTAAGAGGAGAAGAATCAACACAAAGAAGAAGAAATCAAGACTAAACCTCTGCCTGTGTCTCAATCACTTCTCTAGCTCACTAGTCAGTGTGCACTGGAGGAGAATCACTCACAGTCAGTTAATGAAGCACACAATGAACTTTTTTCACATTTAGATGAGAAGATGAGCAGGATTTGTGCAGAAGTTTCTTCATTTCTACTTAGTGTCTGAATTTGTGTTTGACGAGGCAAAATAAAGCTCTTCTGTGTGGTCCTGCCCATGAACATTTCCTGCTTATCAAACTACATTATAACTATAACAAGAGGCTATTTAATCACATCTTAATGTTAAAACAGCTCTCATTACATTATTTATCAATATGCGGCTGTTAGTTTCTCGGAAATTATAGAAACTATAAATATTAAACAGGAAATGTGTGACCAGTTTTTGTTTACATCTCTCAAAATAGTCTATAAATGCGCTTTACTCGCACTAAATAACTCTCAGTGCTTAAAGCTGAAGCTTTATAATATCATATTTAATATATAATTACCTTTTCTATCGATTTAAACACTTTAGAAGTCTAAAAACATCATTTCCTCTTCTCCCTTCACAGCAGATGCGGGAACGCGACGCGGCTTCATGACGGCAATAATACAACACCAAAATAAAAGTCTCTCACCAGACTTTTTTTTTAGATTTTCTTTTTAATCAGAGAAAGAACGATTAAAAGCTTGAAAAGAATTATTAGACATTTCTTAAACCAGTCACTAATATTTTCATAAAAATAAAAATAAATAAGAAACATTAAATAAGAGTTTACTTCACTCACCCAGTATTTCAACAACCTTCTTGTATTGTGCTTTGTAGTAAATAAATGCAGAAAAAAAACCTGAGAGTTTTTCTATTTAACCCAGCATGTCCAGTGATCTCTTTTACCAAAAGAAGACTTAGCAAGAAGGTCGCTGGTTCGAGTCTCGGCTGGGTCAGTGTGTGTTTCTGTGTGGAGTTTGCATGTTCTCCCCGTGTTGGCGTGGGTTTCCTCTAGTCCAAACACATGCGCTATAGGGGAATTGATTAACTAAACTGGCTGTAGTGTATGAGTGTGAATGAGTGTGTATGGGTGTTTCCCAGTACTGGGAAGGGCATCCGATGTGTAAAACAAATGCTGGAACAGTTGGCGGTTCATTCTGCAGGATGTCGACCCATAAAAAATAAGGAACTAACCCGAAGGAAAATGACTGAAGTTTTATTCAGCATTTAAATGTGGGAGCAGGTGATCCTTCACTTCACACCAAGTAATATTTATAAAATATGAACAAGGATTTACTCAGAGATGTGTTCAGATTGTGTCTAAATGCCCACGGTCATCTCTGAGTGAAACTCCAGAGGGTTATATCGACCTCTCTTTACTCTGGAACTCTATTTATAGGCATTTTATTGGCGAGACATGATCTCTGCGAGGACAGATTTATTTCATATGTCGTTTTCTCCGTGGTTAAACATCTGAAAGGGTTGTCCAAAAGAGTTGTCGTGTTCCTGAAGCTCTTCACACACTGTGTCATGTTGGGTGAGTCCTCTTCTCGTGCTGTGTTAGGTTGCCTTTGGTCCTGTACGTCCTTCCACACTGCACACAGACGTAAGGGCTGCCGGTCGTGTGAACTCTCTCGTGGGCTTTCAAGCTATCTTTCCTATTAAACTTCATCCCGCACAGCTCACATATAAAACACCCTCTTTTAGGCAGGTGAACCCTCCTGTGGTGATTCAGGCTCATCTCATGTGAGAAACTCTTCCCGCACTGATCACAGATCAGTAACTTCTCCTTAATGTGGAGCGTCATGTGATACTGATAGCTTCTTTTTATGGTGAAACCCTTCCCGCAGTGTCCACAGACAAACGGCTGCTCTCCGGTGTGAACTTTCATGTGAGACAGAAGTTTCTCTTCCGTCCTGAAAGGCTTCCCACACTGACCACATAGTAAGGGTTGTATTGCATGCTGGGTGATGCGGTGATTCTGAAGATCGCGCTTTAATGTGAAGCTCAGTCCGCAGCGAGGGCACGTGTAGGGTCTTTCAGTGTGGTTCCTCACGTGATCTTTAAAGTCTCTTTTCTGACTGAAGCCCATTCCACACTCCTGGCAGGAGAAACTGCTTGTAGTTTCGGCATTTGCAGCACGTTTAGACTCGACTATAGTCATGAAGTCGAACTCATCCTCATCTTGATCCTCCACTTTGGGTGTCTTCAGGTCTGAGGTGAAAATAAGATCACTGATTAGTGTGTTTGATTAGTGTTGGATCAAATGACTGAGATGAGCTTTGAGAGTGAAAGCCGACCTGTTTGCTGCTCAGGATCTTCATGTTTGACTCTGAATGTGTCTTCA
>CAIGQZ010032303.1:97722-115345 GCA_903798205.1 Danio tinwini | reverse complement strand
TGTTTGACTCTGAATGTGTCTTCAGTCCTCTCAGGATCTTCATGTTTCAGTGTGAACACGTCTGCGATCCTGATGTCTTCACTCTCCTCTTTAATAAACGCCATCTTTATAATAGTGGAGCTCAGTCGCTTCAGCAGGAGTTTATCTGTGTGTTTAAGAGGAGAAGAATCAACACCGAGAAGAAGAAATCAAGACTAAACCTCTGTCTGTGTCTCAATCACTTCTCTAGCTCACTAGTCAGTGTGCACTAGAGGAGAATCACTTACAGCCGGTTATTAAAGCACACAATTAACATTTTTACATTTAGATGAGCAGGTTTTGAGCAGAAGTTTCTACTTACAGTGTCTAAATTGGTGTTTGTGACGATACAGAGAGCAAAATAAGCTCCTCTGCTGCTCTTCAGTGTATAAATGCGCTTTACTCGCGCTAAATAACTCTCAGAGCTGTTAGCTGAAGCTTTACAAGCTCACATTTATTACTGCTAAACTACCGCAGCGCTTTTCTATCAATTAAAACACTTTAAATGTCTAAAAACATCGTTTCTTTTTTTTCCCAACCTACAAGGGAGATGCGGAACGCGACGCAGCGTCATGGCGTCATAACACACTGGCAAAATAAAAGTCAGTCCGCCACCTGTGCTGGAGCGAGGCAGAATTCTATCATTTAATTTTAATAACAGAAAAAAATGATTAAAAGCTTAAAATATATTAATCCAGTGTTTATCAAATATTCTTTACATTTTTTTCTAATCATACAAAATTATATAAGTGCTTATTTCACTCACTCCTCCAGTACTTCAGTAACCTTCTTCTTTGTGCTTCATATTAATGTTAAATGACATGCTCCTCTGGCTCTTCCTCCATCTTAGAATCTCACACAAACCTGTACAGTGGTTTATTTATCCCAGTATGTCCAAATCTCACCCTCAAACAAAGTTACTTTAATAATGTCTCCTACTTTCTGCAGTCCTCTTCACATGTTGGTATCTAAAAATCACAAGAGTGAACAGAAATATACACACCAGAGGAAATAAAAGTGTAATTAATGACTAATGATAGTGTTTCTGTACTTAAAATATAAAGCTGATATGTTCATTTAATTCCAGAATCCATCATGAACTACTCACATGCAGACGGTGCTCGATGAGTAAAATAAGGGTGTTGAGGAGCAATATAATCTGCAGTCTCTGTTCATCACCCGTCTCAAACCAAATTTGGCCTTTGGCCACTATAAAAATAATAATTAATCAGTATCAGTAATGTTTGAAACTATAGGAGAGACTACACGTGTATCAAGCTTGAGTTAGATGGCATGTTTTGTTAGTAACTCTTTTACTATATTATTATTAATGTGGCCACTTTTATTCATGATTGCACTGCTGCATGTTTAGTTATCAGACATTACACCCTGCTGAAACTCTCATTTGAGGAAGGGAAGAAACATTTAGGAGGTCATATTTAACTAAATAATTTACATATGTTCACTCATTTAGCCTTTACTGTGTTAGTAATATAAACTACAGTTTAATTTAAAGTAATTATTAAATAATGACTTTGAAAGTTCATAACTATTAGCAGATTTTTATTAATGGGCTTCTATGATGCAGAATAAACATCTGTAAGCTGTGTGGACAGACGTGTGTGTAGTGTAGTGTGTCCACAGTCATGTTGGAGTAATAGAAATAGAAAAAGTAATAGAAAAAGAGTCTCTTATTTAACATTTCCTGAGGAAAAAAAAGGATCTAAATCACAGTGATCTTGCCTACTGAATTGATTGACAAAAAACTGATTTATCTTTGGGAGTTTTTGCCCATTCCTCTTTGCAGTACCTCTCAAGCTCTATCAGGTTGGATGGGAAGCGACAGTGTACGGCCATTTTCAGATCTCTCCAGAGATGTTTAATAGGATTTAGGTCTGGGCTCTGGCTGGGCCACTCAAGGACATTCACAGAGTCATTGTGAAGACACTCCATTGATTTTCTAGCGGTGTGCTTTGGGTCATTGTCCTGCTGGAAAATGAACCATCACCCAAGTCTGAGGTCAAGAGCACTCTGAAGCAGGTCTTCATTCAGGATGTCTCTGTACATTGCTGCATTCATCTTTCCCTCTATCCTGACTAGTTTTCCAGTTCCTGCTGCTGAAAAACATCCCCACAGCATGATGCTGCCACCACCATGCTTCACTGTAGGGATGCTATTAGCCTGGTGATGAGCGCTGCCTGCTTTTCTCCAAACGTAACGCCTGGCGTTCACTCCAAAGAATTCAATTTGAGTCTCATCAGACCAGAGTGTTTAGTTTCTGATGCTCTGAGAGTCCTTCAGATGGGGAGTGTCTTCAGTCTGGCCGCTCTACCATACAGGCCTGATTGGTGGATTGCTGCACAGATGGTTGTCCTTCTGTAAGGTTCTCCTCTCTCCACAGAAGAACGCTGGAGCTCAGACAGAGTGAGCATCGGGTTATTGATCACCTCCCTGACTAAGACCCCTCTCCCCCGATCACTCAGCTTAGATGGTCGGCCAGCTCTAGGAAGAGTCCTGGTGGTTCTCCATCTTCCACTTACGGATGATGGAGGCCGCTGTGCTCATTGGAACTTTCAGAGCAGCAGAAATGTTTATGTAACCTTCCACAGCCTTGTGCCTCCAGACAATCCTGTCTCGGAGGTCTACAGACAATTCCTTCGTCCTCATGCTTGGTTTGTGCTTTGACATGCACTGTCAACCCTAGGCCCTTATACAGACAGGTGTATGCCTTTTCAAATCATGTCCAATCAACTGAATTGACCACAGGTGAACTCCAATGAAGCTGCTGAAACATCTCAAGAATGATCAGTGGAAACAGAATGAGCTCAATGTAGAGGCTGTGAATACTGATGTACATGTGATTTATCAGCTTTTTGTTTGTAATAAATTTGCAGCAGTTTCTAAATCTCTTTTTTCCACATTGTCATTATGGGGGATTGTGTGTAGAATGTTGAGGAAAAAAATTATTTAATCCCTTTTGGAATAAGGCTGTAACATAAACAATTTTATATCCGTTTCATAATTTGGGGTAGTTGTGGGTTTAAGGTTGTCGCCTAATGGTTAGAGATTTGGAGCACCAACTTTTATTGAAAAAACAAACAAACATGCCAGCAACTCTGAGGCTAGAGTTTATCTGGCTAAATGAACATTACATATATAATCATTATAGAAGTTTCCTCTGTAGTTCATCATGTGAACGGGTTGTCTTCCTCAGGTTTTCCACAGTATCTTCAGTCTGACTTTCTACATTCATTTTGTCCTGCTCCTGACGCTCTTTCCACATTGAGCTTCACAGAAAGCATACACCGTGTGAAATATCTGATATGAAGATGTACAGCCCTCAGTGTTCAACTCTATCTCCAGAATGTTTCCAAGAGTTGTCCTGTTCCTGAAGCTGTTTCTCATAAGAGAAACTCTTCAGATTGATCACAGGAGAATAATCTCTCCTCCATGTGAAGCGCCATGTGATGCTAATAACTTGACTTATTTATGAAACCCTTTCCGCACGGACCACATTTAAAGGGCTGCACTCTACTGTGAAGCTTCATGTGACGCTGAAGATAATGTTTTGCTGTGAAGCTCTTTCCACACAGTTTGCAGGTGAAGGGTTTCTCTTCAGTGTGAACTGTCTTGTGCGTGGCAAGGGCTGATCTCTGAGTGAAAGACTTTCCACACAGCAAGCATTTGTAGGGCTTTTCTCCAGTGTGAATTCTAATGTGGGCACAGCGGGCTCCGCTGCTCATGAAACCCTTTCCACAGTGAGAGCACTTGTAAGGCCTTTCTCTGGTGTGAGTTCTCAGGTGACACTTAAGATTGTATAATGATGTGAAGATCTTTCCACACACTTTACAGGTCAAGGATATCTCTCCGGTGTGAAATTTCTTGTGCGTGGCAAGGCTTTGACTCTGAATGAAACCCTTTCCACACTGAAAGCACGTGTAGGGCCTTACTTTGCTATGATCTACGATGTGAATCTCGAAGTCTGTTTTTTCCCTGAAGCTCATTCCACACTCCTGGCAGGTGAAGATGCTTGTGGTTTCTTCTCCTTCAGCATTTGCTGATGCAGCAGTCCTTTCAGCCCGTATAGACTCGACTATAGTCATGAGGTCAAACTCATCCTCCTCTTCATCCTCCACTTTTGGTGGCTTCAGGTCTACAATACAAATCACATCAGTTTAACTACACAAAGCAGCAGACAAGAAAATACTCAGAGAAGCAAAGTGATTATTGTTCAAATCTAGTATAAACCACATCAGGAGGAGCATACCTGCATGATCCTGCTGCAGTGTAGAGCTCCTGATGTTGTAATATTTATCTGTGCAAACACACAAAAACAGCATTAACATTATAGCAGACACTGTAAAAAGCTATCCATCTCAGATGCAGAACAGCTAGTTCATGCTTTCATGACTTCTAGGCTGGATTACTGTAATGCTCTGTTTGCTGGTTGTCCAGCATCCTCTATTAACAAACTTCAGCTAGTACAAAATGCAGCTGCCAGAGTTCTTACCAGGTCTAGAAAATATGATCATATCACCCCAATATTAACTGGCTGCCTGTTAAGTTTCGTATTGAATTTAAAATATTGCTTCTTACCTATAAAGCCTTAAATAATCGAGCTCCTGTTTATCTAACAAACCTCCTGTCTCGCTACAACCCAACCCGCTCTTTAAGATCTCAAAACTCAGGGCTTCTTGTAGTACCTAGAATAGCAAAGTCGAGTAAAGGAGGTCGAGCCTTCTCATTTATGGCCCCTAAACTCTGGAATAGCCTTCCTGATAATGTCCGAGGCTCAGACACACTTTCACTCTTCAAAACTACATTAAAGACCTATCTTTTTAGTAAAAGCACACACATATTGAGCATGATTGTGCCCTATGCAGGTTTTTGCACCTTGTTTATATACACTATGAACAGCAGCTACGCTAATTATTCTCCTTATTCTGTATTTTCACCTGGGAGTACTCATCCCGAGACCCTCAGACTATGCAGTGCCACTGATGCGATCCAAGACCAGCGACGAGATGATCCCAAGGTCTTCATAATCCTGGACGAGGCCGTATCCTGAGCAGCTGCTGTGGTGGTCATGGAAGAGTGGAGAGCATAAGACTGATTCCTGTGACGCTCCAGGGACAGACGAGTCTTTGCTGAGGTCCAGCATTCTCCAGCTTCCGGCGCCTAGACTGCAGCTCTGCACAAGACGTTTAGCCAAAGGAGAAATGGTCGTGCCCAACTGAGCCTGGTTTCTCTCCAGGTTTTTTAAATTCTTCACTTTCGTCAATTGGTGAAGTTTTTTCCTCGCCGCTGTTGCCACTGGCTTGCATGGTTCAGGATCTGTAGAGCTGCGCATCGATGGATTTGCTCTTCAGTGTTTGGACTCTCAGTAGCGATTATTAACCCACACTGACCTGAGCTAAACTGAACTTAAACACTGAAAACTGAACTGACACTGTTTCAGTTCACTATAATCTTCTATGTGAAGCAGCTTTGACATCTACATTGTAAAAGCGCTATACAAATAACGGTGAATTAAATTGAATTGCCAGCCACTAGACTCTTCTGACAGGGTATTCGAGAGTCAGAGTGTCAGATGTGAAAGTATGTTGTGGGACTGCAATAGAGGAGTTATTATTAGGGATTAAAGCCGTTATGAATGTATTAAATCTTGTTCTTGAGCGTGAGTAAACTGCAAAACCACCTCAAGGTAAATGCCTTATTTGATGTATTTCAATCAGGCTTTAGACCGGGTCAAAGTGTGGAAACAGCTTTAGTTAAGGTCACTGATGACCTTCTTATGATTGCGGATTCGGGGGCTTGTGGTATTCTGGTGCCCTGGATCTAACTCCAGCTTACTATTGGACAGACTTCGAAACTGGGCTGGCCTAGCCAGGACAACACTAAACTACCTCACTGGATCCTCACAATTCACTTATTTAGGGGGGGCGACAGATCGCGGACTGTTCCTCTGTGTCATGGTGACCCCCAGGGTTCAGTACTCGGGCCACTTTTGTTTAGCATTTATATGCTACCTCTCGGACAGACTCAAAAATATGGTGCTGATTATCATTGCTATGCTGATGATACAGATTTACATTAGTACATCTCCTAATCTATCTGCCCTATTGTAGACACTTAATGCCTGCTTGGTAGAGATTAAAGCCTGGATGCAACAAAACTACAAGACTGAGCTTTTACTCATCGGCACACCCTCTACTGTTAATAGATGTGGGGATATTAAGCTGACTTCTTCTAGGCAGGTGCGAAATCTTGGTGTACTGTTTGATGCTCAGCTTAGCTTATAAACAGTTAACAAAATCGTGAACATTGCCCGCATCCGTCCTTTTCTCTCAACACCGGATGCTGAAAAGCTTGTCCATGCTTTTATTACGTCTTGTTTAGATTTTGGTAACTCTTTATTTGGGGGTCTGCCAGCCAGTTCACTTAACATCCTAGAATATGTTCGAAACTCAGCTGCACATGTGTTAACTCACACATCGTCTCGGTCTCACATTACCCCAGTACTCCAGCAGTTACACTGGTGGCCTGTTAAGTCACGCATCATAAAACCTTGATTTTATCTTATAAAGCAGTTCACGGTTCTGCTCCTGATTATATGTGTGATCTGGTATCTACAGCGTCTTCCTCTCGTTATTTACGTTCCGCTTCGGGGCTCGCCTTGTTTCAGCCTCGTTGCAAATTTAGCACCATGGGAGGTAGAGCATTCTCCTTTGTCCAAACATCAGGGACGCCAGTTCCCTGCACTGTCTTAAGTAACTTCTTAAAACTCACCGCTTTAGTATTGCTTACAATTTATGAGGCTTTCTTTTTCATTTGCATTTCATGTTTTATTATGTTCTGATGCTCTTGTTAGCGCTTTGAGTCTGAGAAAAGCTCACTATAAATAAAATGTATTATTATTAAAACATATGCAGGGCTCATATTAGGGATGGGTACCAAAAGTCGGTACTTTATCGGTAACGGTGCTACATTATGAAAGACCAAAGTATCGATAAGCTCTGACCTTAACGGTTCTGCTATCGGTAATAGAGAATTATTGCTGAATAAACTTTACTTACAGTAGCATAATTTAACTGACCAACCTTTTCTAATTTGCCATATTTGATATTCGACTGCACAGTCGGCAATCCACATAAGAAATGCTCGTGTTCCCAGCGAGCGCGTCAAGTTTTAAAGCCTTCACAGTTCTCGGCTGTGCATGCAGAGGCTTGCGCTAAGCGCACACACCAAACGAGTTGTATTTCCCGAGAGGACAGTGACAATGTCTGTTGCAACTAACGCAACAATTTGTTTTCTTGTATAAGCGGAAACGCAAGCAATCTGTGAAAGTATCGTTCAAAAGTGCGTTAACTGCAATGCAAAGTAATGAAAATTGTTTGACTGCTTAGCTACTAACACTAACGTTACATCGTCCGCATCGTTATGCCAGCAGTCAATCACCTAAATTAGTATAACATTAATAGTTAAATAAACACACACACTGGGTTACAATGAAAGCAGTATTTTTTCTGTAGCAGCTTCAATAAATCTTAAACATCAAAAATGCTTTTAACATTACTGCATTTACAAATATAGTCTAATAATAATAAACTATGCTTAATAAAAAACTGCTTCTTTTTACATTGCTCCAACACTAAAAACACGGTTAACTCATTTATGTGAATGCGTCAATGAAAAACCATAAACATTATCTGATTTGCAACTGCAGTTTTGTGCATTTTGTTCACAACAAACCAAGAAAGATCCTGACTTCTGCCAGAAAAGGCAAACGAGTGGATTTTTCTCCAGAACAGTCATTTTCCTTCAGACCATTGTGCGTTCTTTTACAGGAATAAATTATTTATTTGTTTAACAATTATTGGTTTTGTTTTATTTTACATTTAAAACATGAATACTAATGACAGTAAATAATATTAGACTAGATATTCTTCAAGACACTAGTATACAGCTTAAAGTGACATTTAAAGGCTTAACTAGGGTAAAGTTAGGGTAAATAGGCAGGTTAGGGTAATTAGGCAAGTTATTGTATAACACCTCCGTGAAGTTGGCACCCCATAAAAACAAATAAACCCCAAAACTGTCATTAATTTGTGCTATGTTTGTGCTGATTTGTGCCGCAAAAACGAATGTTTGTGCTGATTTGGGGTCTGAGATATTTAGCATTATTTTTTTGACCGTGTGACGTCACTCTCCACCCCATGTTGCTCAAATGACTTCAAATCAGCACAGGTCGTACGTGTACAATTTGTGCTGTTAAATGAACATCAGATATTTATATTTGTGCACGATTAAGTTATTTTCGTTTGCTCACAATTTGTGCTCATCTGTGCTGCAAAACAAATATTATTTGTAGGCCGATCATTCAGAGGTCTCTCGAGTCCAGCTGCTCCATTTTTACCAAAATAGTCTTGTTATGCGTGTTTCATTTGTGCTGGATGTAGCTGAAAGTTTCGTTAGTGCTGCTTCTATTATTAAAATATTGAATATTGAATTAAAGATAATGACATCACCTTATTCTAAACTATTTTCATTTGTTTGTGCTGATAGAATTTTCGCTTGTGATGCTTTATTAAAATAGTCTAGGCCAATATGTTATTCTAAGACTATCGAAAACAAATAATTTTGACCTTAAAATGGCGTTTAAAAAATTGAAAAACTGCTTTTATTCTAGCCTAAATAAAACAAATAAGACTTTCTCCAGACAAAAAAAACATTATCAGACACACTGTGAACATTTCCTGAATCTGTTAAACATCATTTAGGAAATATTTAAATAAGAAAATCAAAGGGGGGCGAATAATTATGACTTCATCTGTGTATATATATATATATATATATAATATGCAATCTTTTACATTTTAAAGGTAACCCCCCCAACACTGGTCATAAACATGCATAACCTTCTTGCTCATGATATGTGTCATATAATGATTATGAATGTGTCCATGAACACCCCTTCAAGAAAAGTGTTTCTGATCCAATTTATTATCAGCAATTTCTTCCTGAGTTTGATCTTTAAGAATGAAAGCAGACCTGTTAGCTCCTCTGGTTCTTCTTTCTTCAATGAGAACACTTCTTCAATCTTCAGGTCTTCACTCTCCTCTTTAATAAACGCCATCTTTATAATAGTGGAGCTCAGTCGCTTCAGCAGGAGTTTTTCTGTCTGTTTAAGAGGAGAAGAATCAACACAAAGAAGAAGAAATCAAGACTAAACCTCTGTCTGTGTCTCAATCACTTCTCTAGCTCACTAGTCAGTGTGCACTAGAGGAGAATCACTCACAGTTAAAGAAACACTCTGGCTTTAAAATGACCAACATTTTTCAGAATATTCTCATTTCCAGCTCGACTGTAGATACATCATGTACTAAAACTGAGGGAAGATGAAAAGTTGCTGTTTTATAGACTGATATGTCTGAAAGCGCTACATGGAGACATGAGACGTGCTCCACCGCCATCAACAACAACATATTTAGTGTTACTTGATGTATTAAACCAACAAAGCAGAGTTTTCCATTCTGAGAATGAGCTATTAATAGTCCTAAATCCATTTTTATCTGATATACACTCAGTGGCCACTTTATTAGGCACACCTGTCCAACTGCTCAACGCAAATTTCTAATCAGCCAATCACATGGCAGCAGCTCACTGCATTTAGGCATGTAGACATGGTCAAGACGATCTGCTGCAGGTCAAAGCGAGCATCAGAATGGGGAAGAAAGGGGATTTAAGTGACCAGAGGTCAGAGGAGAATGGCCAGACTGGTTCCAGCTGATAGAAAGGCAACAGTAACTCAATTAAGCACTCGTTACAACCGAGGTCTGCAGAAGAGCATCTCTGAACACACAACACGTCCAACCTTGAGGCGGATGGGCTACAGCAGCAGAAGACCACACCGGGTGCTGCTCCTGTCAGCTAAGAACAGGAAACTGAGGCTACAATTCACACAGGCTCACCAAAACTGGACAATAGAAGATTGGAGAAACGTTGCCTGGTCTGATGAGTCTCCATTTCTGCTGACACATTCGGATGGTCGGCTCAGAATTTGGCCTCAACATCATGAAAGCATGGATCCATCCTGCCTTGTATCAGCGGTTCAGGCTGGTGGTGGTGGTGTAATGCTGTGGGGGATGTTTTCTTGGCACACTTTGGGTCCATTAGTACCAATTGAGCATGGTGTCAACGCCACAGCCTACCTGAGTATTGTTGCTGACCATGTCCATCCCTTTATGACCACAGTGTCTCCATCTTCTGATGGCTACTTCCAGCAGGATAACGCACCATGTCATAAAGCGCCAATCATCTCAGACTGGTTTCTTGAACATGACGATGAGTTCACTGTACTCAAATGGCCTCCACAGTCAGATTAAGGCAGTTCTGAAGGCAAAACTAAGTACTAGTAAGGTGTACCTAATAAAGTGACCGCTGACTGCAACACCGGTCGTTTTACAGCAAAATGCTGAGACATTTAGATGAGAAGATGAGCAGGTTTTGTGCAGAAGTTTCTACTTACAGTGTCTGAATTGGTGTTTGTGATGAGCTGAATGACGATACAGAGCTAAAGAAGCTCTTGTGTGTATAAATGCGCTTTACTCGCGCTAAATAACTCTCAGAGCTCTCAGCTAAAGCTTTACAATATCACATTTATTAATAATAAAATATATAATTACCGCAGCACTACCTTTCTATCGATTTAAACACTTTAGATGTCTAAAAACATCATTTCTTCGTCTCGCTTCACAGGCGATGCGGGAAAAGCGACGCGGCTTCAAGACGTCATAACATAATACCAAAATAAAAGTCTCTCACCAACATTCTGCTAGCCCCATTTATTTTTTCTTGTATGTAATGTAGGGAAGGTTCTAAGATTTTGTTAACAATTGTATGTTGAATACTTAATCTTGTATATTTTGATACAATCTTAAAAAAACTAGTTCTCCATCTACTGTAGTGGAGTGTGGGCCAGTATTTAATAACTTTTTTTAATCAGAGAACAGAATGATTACAAGCTTACCGTTTTCTCAAAGCTTTCACATTCAATTCAATTCATCTTTATTTCTCTAGCGCTTATACAATGTAGATTGTGTCGAAGCAGCTTCACATGGAAGTTTATAGTGAATGTAAACAGTGTCAGTTCAGTTTTCAGTGTTTAAGTTTAGCTCAGTTTAGCTCAGTTCAGTGTGGGTTAATAATCACTACTGAGAGTCCAAACACTGAAGAGCAAATCCATCCATGCACAGCTCTACAGATCCTGAACCATGCAAGCCAGTGGAGACAGTGGCGAGGAGAAAACTTCACCAATTGGCGAAAGTGAAGAATTTAAAAAACCTGGAGAGAAACCAGGCTCAGTTGGGCACGACCATTTCTCCTATGGCCAAACGTCTTGTGCAGAGCTGCAGTCTAGGCGCAGTAGCTGGACCTCAGCGAAGACTTGTCTGTCCTTGGAGCATCACAGGAATCAGTCTCATGCTCTCATCCATGACCACCACAGCAGCAGCTCAGGATACGGTCTGGTCCAGAAATCTTGGGATCGTCTCGTCGCTGGTCTTGGATTGCATCAGTGGCACTGCATAGTCTGAGGGTCTCGAGATGAGTACCCCCAGGTAAGGGTACACATCCGCTTACCCCATATCAAAATCATGCATCTTCCTTTCTTCACATGCTTAAACACAGAAAATAAAACCTACTTCTGCAAACTCTCACTATAGAGCAACTCGGCATTATGTTTCTGAATCATTTTAATCACTCTTAATTTCGTCTTCTTTAGGAGTTGTTGATTATTTTTTATTTCTGTCTGGAGGTGGCAGGTCTGTGATTCTCCAACACATGATCAAATATCCTCCTGGATGTAGATCATGCTGAGTTTCTATCCCTGCATATCAGCAGACTATATAACGTGTGATGAACATGTGATGAGTCCTGAAGAGCACACTTGTTTACCACAGAACAGCACCTTTTTCTGTCAATTTATTGTAACCGAAGGGCAACAAAGGGCTGATTGGTGTATTTATGAGGATAACACTGTGGCTCTTTGGCTGTAATCACTGCTATACAGCTCCTTAACCACCCCAAAGGTCCCCTAAAAAACATTATAGGTTCTGTGTAGGCTCTAGCACCCTAAAATCCGAGGACGTTTTCAGAGTGTGTGTCTGTGTGTGGTGACTGGGGGCAGCGTAGCCACCTATTGTCAATGGAAAGTTGCTAAACTCTAGTTGAAATGTCCCTAGATGACATCATGTGCCAATTTGCATACTACTGACATCAGCGTCAAACTGTTTCTGTTTAATACCCAGGTAGCAAAGAATTCTGGCCCAGATTTGGCATAAAGCTGGCACAGCAGGCGTTTGTCTGGCTCTGGCATACAGGATGTGGGTCAAACATGGCCCGGGTTTGGCAGAGGTGGCACCGTCTTTAAGGCGGCACACAAGACTTAGGCCAGATATCAAATGTAGTATTTGGACCAGATGTTAAAAATGTATACGTTTGGTCTATACTGACCCACTTTTAAAATACATTCAAATAATGTTTAAGTAAAGAAAAAACTCTAACAATTGTGTCGCTTCGAGGAAAAGCATGGCCATTAAGCGAAATGCTTCATGGGTTTATCAAATTCATTGCAGTCGTGACACACCAACATATCTGGCCCAATTCAGGCCCAGTTATGGGTTATTAACTTGGCTGAGACTTGGTCCAGATATGGATGCCAGACTTGGTCCAGTCACGTACCGGAATTCACTGTGGCATGTGGGCCAAGCAAAAGCTGATTGTGTGGGCCAGAGATATTTTGCTATGTGGGTAGTCTATGGTTTGAGGCGATATTTTGGGGGTGACACAGGTAAAGGGGGAAGTGGCAAAGGTGATCCGATCTTATTGCTGTTTGGAAAAAAAAGCTGCGATGTTTATATTGAGACATGAATCAGTGATTTACTGCCTGCATTCCCATCTGTTATCATGAGGATAACTTTGTGACACTGAACATTAATCTGACTTAAATTTCTCTCTGTCTCGTGCTGAACCCAGCCGACCAATCACAAGACTGGGTCATCAGACCAATCAGCACAGATTAGCATGGCGGGATGGGATAATTAAGTATAAATAAATGCATATTATAAGACAATGAAAGTGTTTGCATGCATGCAGATCAGCCTGTTGATGGAGACCGCTCACAACCAAAATATGACCATTTATAATGCATAATTTGAGCTCTTTAAAGGCTAGATTATTAAAAGTATGCAATATTTACCGCATAAAAGCTTCAGCTCTTGATGTCGACAAACACGTTGGCATGCTTATATTCTTGTGTTTTCCTACTGGCAGTGAAAACCTTAAGATATTCTGAAATTTTGGCGATAACGATATCATTCAAAGTGGTAAAGTGTTTATTTATTTGTGATTTGACTTTTTAACTTGCTTTTATAAAACAAACAAACAAACAAAAAAAAAGCTTTCACCTTGTCTGCGTGATCCTAATGTAGAAATGAGTCAGGAAAATAATGAATGAGTCTCAGAACAACACGAGCACATGATAATTACAGAGAGGCGTGTTTGATCAGGGTTGGAGTTCTTGTCAAGCTGCGGTAGTGGATTGAAAAAAACGATAAAACCTAGCATGAGCAAGACAATACAGACCAAGAGTAAAACTGAAGCATCTGTTTATTAATAAGCTGCAACTGCAGTACAACTAAAGTTTAATAATAATAATAATAATCAAATAAAACTAGTAGAACTGCTAATGCGATCTCAGTATTACATCATAAAACAAGTGTACAGGCCTGGAGTGGTAGAGCTGGGCAAATGGCCAAAATTAAATCGCAAATGCGGTTAAGCAAAGCAACGATTGTCCTGCACAGCATATCAGTAGCTATGTTTCCAGCCACCTATTTTTATGCACAATTTGCTTATGCGCATAAAAAAAAACGTTTGATGGAAAACGCTATGATGCACATAACTGAGGAGAAACTTTTTATTCGATAAGAAAAGATGCGCATAAACTACGATGGAAACACTTTTACTGCACAAACTGCAGTGTGCGCATTAAAAAAGGCCATGTGATTTAGTTATAAGAGATGATGTGATGATGAAAATGTGTGTGAATGGACAAACCAGCAGGCTGAGCACATTGTAAAGCATTGGAAATGTTGTTTTGGTCATTCTGAAACACCTTACCGTTTCAGTATTAGTGTTATTATATTATTAATGACCTCCAGAATCAAGAGTCTGTGCTCCGCGTCTCACACCATCAAACGCCACCGCGCGTTCACTGCGTGTCAGGATTGCCTTCTGAGGCGCAGGTCGTTTATTAAATGAAGAAAAGATTGACGCAGCTTCTCTTATCGCAGTAAATTCAGTTTTCACTGTTGATATTTGGCGCCAGTTAATCAGGAAGTGACGGTTTTGTTGGCTTTGACTCGTTGGATGGAAACACAGTTTTATTCGCACGTCTTTTATGCAACAATTTAGGTTTGCGCATAAAGTTCATTCGCATTTTTGGATGGAAGCATAGCTAGTGACGCAGGGGTTTGCAATCAGTAGTAAATCTCAGACGAAAGCCAATGCATGCTCTCAGATGGAAAGTACTAAGAAAAAACACAGGAAACTGCCATAAAACTGAGGATTAAATCAGTATAATCGATTCAAAACTCACGACTATGGTGTGAGTTTGGAGTAAACCCATAAACATTGTATTTTACGTGGATTCAGATGTAGCGCAAACTCGTACTGTACGTTCACACCGAAAGCGGCGAGAGCGTTAAAGTAGCCGGAAGTCATTCATTTTCAATGGGAGCCGGCGACGAGGAGCACCGCGGCGCGTCTTTGCCAGTGTGGGCGTCGAGGAGAGTTGACATCAAGTCAACTTTATGGTAATGAGCTGTGACGCGGTTCGGCGGCAAGCAATCAGAATGTAGAAGTCCACCGCTTAAGAGTCAACGTTCACTGTGAACTTTGGTTTCGACCACAGTTGTTCCCAAGAGTTTTAATATTACGGTTGCCGGATTTCCAATTATTTGCAATGTTTTTCTTACAGGAACATACATTAAAAAGTTACTGGTGCGTTACTGATGTGCATCAATGTTATATTTTTCTTTTCTTTTCTTATATTTGCTTTCGGTGTGAACGTACAGTAAGTCCAATGAGGAGCTATGAAAATTATTCCAATTAATCCTCCAATTAAATCGTTTTCAATTTCGGATGCAGCATGCACATTTAAGTGAACTAGGGCTGCGTCTGAAATCGCCTACTACTCAGTAGCTACTGCATTTGAATTTAAACGTACTACTCGGCCGTTAGAAAAGTACGCTCTATACAGTGTGAACGTGAGCGGTAAGAAGGCAAGTTTATTTATATAGCACATTTCATACACAGTGGCAATTCAAAGCACTTTACATAAACAGAAATAAAAGAGACACGTATAAATAAAATAGAAACAAATAATATAAAACAGATGAAAACAGTGTAAAGACCATATTTCCATTTCCAAAACACCGGTGTATCCAGCCTGATCTCACGAGGAAACGTAAGTATTTTACGTTTGGTCAGTTTAGTGGCTAATTCGTACGAATTCAGTCGTATGAAAATGTACGATTTTAAAAAGGAGGCGTGGCACCTAACCCCAACCGTCATTGGGTGATGAGCAAATCGTGCCTATTTGTAAGAAGTAGATCGTACGAATTCATACGAATTAGCCGCTAAATCAAAAAGTTACGAATTGCCGTGAGATTGCGTTGGTGTATCATATTTTCTCATTTTACTCTAGGACTTCCCCCATTCTGGTGATTAACTTACTTATATTAATTACGCTGCTATCCCACAGAGACAGATCTACCAGTATGGTGATGGACCAAGTTAAATCTTTTACTGCCCAATCAGAGACAGTTTTTCCATATTCCAAAACACCGGAGTATCATATTTTCTCATTTTACTCTGGCACTTCTCCATTCTGGTGATCACCCCCACTCTGTGGACTTTTTCGGTATCTATTAATCTATCAGACGTCTCTAAAAGAATCGTATGAATGAAACTCGGATGTACTACATCCGCCATTTTGTCATGATCATGTAACCTACCTCCGTGAGTTGCGTTGCTTCGCTCCCATTCAGGAATTCTCTCGTGGTGCATCAAGGGATAGCACAGCATCCATGGGATACACACTTCAGAATCTCACCAGACATAGTAGGTCATCCGGGTACTTCTTGCATACTGATTTTCGAATTCTATGAATTCGGACACTACTCAGCTCATATACTGATTTTAGCATACTATATAGTATGGAAGTACGCTATTTCAGACGCAGCCTAAGACTTTTTAAAACTGAAGCTGCGGTCACACTAGAGTTTGAGCTTGCGAAATTCTGCCAAATGAGGCGGGGTTAAACAAGATTAAAAAAAGCAAGCGATTGGTCCAAATTTAAATTTCTGTCCAGAGAGGGCATGATTTGACCCTCGATTGGTTTCACGTAGTCAAGTGGTGCGATTCTGCAGGTCAGAGTTCACCAAGTTTGAACCTTGCACCGCAGCAAACAACAAAACTTGCCGCACGACCTTGAGTTTCCGGTCTGACACATTCGTGTGCGTATGAATGGAAGTCTATGGGGAGGAAAGTCCAGTGTGACTGCAGCTTAAAAAGTTTAATTGCATGCGTCCACTTTTGCGTCAGCCTAATAAAAACTTAAATGTTTGTTTTAGCTTGTTTACAGTACACCTGCTCACGTCACAGCGGTTAGATGTTGTTTTGTTTTTATTTTGCTATTCAGAAATGCCAAGGAGGCATACTCCCACAACAGAAAGTCAATGGTGAGGGTTAAGATTGTTTACCCCAGTGTTCATGTCTTTCAGATCTCTATGATTTACTAGAACTGGCTTTACTAACAAAATGCACATCAAAATTGCCTTCGATTAACCACATAAGGCCTAGCCTGTGAATAAATTATCACTGTGGTAAACATCGTATAAACATTTGTTGGCCAGTCATAACCCTGAACCAAAACTGTATAAATAAAAGAACAAACATGGCAGACATTTCGTATAGACTGTTTCCAGAACTGTTCTCAATCTTTCGCCTGAAGGTTTACTGCCCTGAGTTTTCCACTGCGTCTCCACTCTGAGTTTCTACATTGCTCTTGAGGTCCTCTTGTAAAGAGTTTTCCAGCTTTTCTCTTCGTCTCAGAGCTCTTTCCGCACGGCTCACACATGAATCCTTTTTCACGTGACCCATCTCATGGTGATTTAGGGTGTTTTTGTTGTGGAATATTTTTCCACACGTACCACAGACGTAAGGCCGCGGTGAAATGTGACTTTTAATGTGGGCTTTGATGCCCGCTTTATTATAAAACCTCTTCCCACATCGCTTACATTTGAAACGACTTCCTGTAGTGTGGATTTTCTTGTGAGCATTGAAGCTTAGTTTCTGTGAGAATCTCTTTCCACATTGACCACTTGGGAATAATTTCCGATCATTGTGATTGGTCACATCATGCTGATAACTAATTGATGAACCATTTCCCAAGTGACTGTGTTCAATCGGCTTCTCCACAGTGTGGACTTTCTTGTGACACTGAAGATCACTTTCTTTAGGGAAGCTCTTCCCACACTGT
>CAIGQZ010032303.1:74433-97712 GCA_903798205.1 Danio tinwini | reverse complement strand
ATGTGACACTGAAGATCACTTTCTTTAGGGAAGCTCTTCCCACACTGAGCACAAGGGAATAGTCTCTCCTCCATGTGAATAGTCATGTGAGTCTGATATCTTTCCTTTAATGTGAAACCCTTTCCACACTGACCACATTTGAACGGCTTCTCTACAGTGTGAACCTTCATGTGACGCCAAAGATCACTTTCTTTAGCGAAGCTCTTCCCACATTGACCACATATTACTTCTTGTGGTGTTTGAGTGTGAATTCTCAGATGATACTTAAGAGTGTATTTTGATTTGAAGCTCTTTTCACACACTTTACAGGTGAAGGGTTTCTCTCCGGTGTGGAATTTCATGTGCGTGGCAAGGCTTCGACTCTGACTGAAACCCTTTCCACACTGAGAGCACGTGTAGGGTCTTACTTTGGTATGATCTACGATGTGAGCCTCGAAGTCTCTTTTTACAGTGAAGCTCATTCCACACTCCTGGCAGGTGAAGTTGCCTGTAGTTTCTTCTCTTTTAGAATTTGTAGTCCTTTCAGCCCGAACAGAGTCTACTATAGTCATGAGATCAAACTCATCCTCTTCTTGATCCTCCACTATTGGTGGTATCAGGTCTAAGGCAAAGGACACATACAAATCAGTTAAACTACATAAAGCAACAGACAAGAAAACATGAATGGGAGCAAAGTGAAGTTTTCAAATCAACCCCATCAGGAGGAGCATCCCTGTATAATCCTGCTGTATCATAGAGCTCCTCCATCAAGCCAAACTAGGCACTTCACAGAGTAATCTGTCAAGCACTCCTGTGATGTGTGATGATGCACCTATTTCCCAGAGTCAGTTTTGAAAGCCTTGTAATGTTTATTAAAAATAAAAAGCTGTAAAATCACATGTATATCAGTATTCACAGCCTTACGTACAATACTTTGTTGATGCACCTTTGGCAGCAATTACAGCCTTAAGTCTTTTTGAATATGATGCCACAAGCTTGGCACATCTGTCTTTGGGAATTGTTGCCCGTTCCTCTTTGCAGTACCTCTCAAGCTCTATCAGGTTGGATGGGAAGCGACGGTGTACGGCCATTTTCAGATCTCTCCAGAGATGATTAATAGGATTTGGGTCTGGGCTCAGGGACATGTCACCCCAGTCTGAGGTCAAGAGCACTCTGAAGCAGGTCTTCATTCAGGATGTCTCTGTACATTGCTGCATTCATCTTTCCCTCTATCCTGACTAGTCTTCCAGTTCCTGCTGCTGAAAAACATCCCCACAGCATGATGCTGCCACCACCATGCTTCACTGTAGGGATGCTATTAGCCTGGTGATGAGCGCTGCCTGCTTTTCTCCAAACGTAACGCCTGGCGTTCACTCCAAAGAGTTCAATTTGAGTCTCATCAGACCAGAGAGTTTAGTTTCTGATGCTCTGAGAGTCCTTCAGATGGGGATTGTCTTCAGTCTGGCCACTCTACCATACAGGCCTGATTGGTGGATTGCTGCACAGATGGTTGTCGTTCTGTAAGGTTCTCCTCTCTCCACAGAAGAACGTTGGAGCTCAGACAGAGTGACCATCGGGTTATTGATCACCTCCCTGACTAAGACCCTTCTCCCCCGATCACTCAGCTTAGATGGTCGGCCAGCTCTAGGAAGAGTCCTGGTGGCTCTCCATCTTCCACTTACGGATGATGGAGGCCGCTGTGCTCATTGGAATTTTTAGAGCAGCAGAAATGTTTCTGTAACCTTCCCCAGCCTTGTGCCTCAAGACAATCCTGTCTCGGAGGTCTACAGACAATTCCTTCGTCCTCATGCTTGGTTTGTGGTTTGACATGCACTGACAACCCTGGGCCCTTATATAGACAGGTGTATGCCTTTTCAAATCATGTCTAATCAACTGAATTGACCACAGGTGAACTCCAACGAAGCTGCTGAAACATCTCAAGAATGATCAGTGGAAACAGAATGAGCTCAATGTAGAGGCTGTGAATACTGATGTACATGTGATTTATCAGCTTTTTTATTTTTAATAAATTTGCAACAATTTCAAAAACTCTTTTTTCACGCATTAAATCCACTTAATTTTCATGATGTGTCAACATGATTATAAATGTTTCATGACAGTCTTATGAACACCCCCTTTAAGAAAAGTGTTACCAATACAAGAGTCCTGCATGAAAAAAAGTTGAGCTTTAACAATGAAAACCAACCTGTTAGTCCCTCAGGATCATCTTGTTGTTTTCCAGTGTGAAATTCCTTGTGTGTTTCAAGACTTTGCCTCAGCCTGAAACCCTTTCCACACTGAGAGCACGTGTAGGGCCTTAATTTGCTATGATCTACGATGTGAGCCTCGAAGTCTGTTTTTTTGCTGAAGCTCATTCCACACTCCTGGCAGGTGAAGATGCTTGTGGTTTCTTCTATTTCAGCATTTGCTGATGCAGCAGTCCTTTTAGCATGTATAGACTCGACTATAGTCATGAGATCAAACTCATCCTCCACTTTTGGTGGCTGCAGGACTACAATACAAATCACATCAGTTTAACTACATAAAGCAGCAGACAAGAAAATACTCAGAGAAGCAAAGTGATTATTGTTCAAATCTAGTATAAACCACATCAGGAGGAGCGTCTCATTAAAAAAGGCTAGGCAGAATAAATCTACACCATGGCATAACAGTCATACTCGCGCTCTATGCTCGAGTGTCATGCTCTGGACTAACCAGATTTTAAGGGCACGATAAGTGACAGGGTGACCGTCTTTTCATCAGACAGGACAGACGTGGCCTTTTTCAATGGCTTAAGCAGGTTTACTATTTCTTTAGCGTCGCTGATTTTGGCGCTATTAAGAGTATCAAGTTGACGTGCATTTTTTGCATACCTCTGTGCTCAAAAGAGTTGCCGTTATTGCAACTTGTTGCTCGAGGTAGTGCTCCAGCATATCCATTGAGCTGTTCCATCAAGTAGTAACATCCATGATCAGCTTGTGTGATGCAAGCATCTCAAGCATCTTTTGCTTTGTATGTAATACATTAACATGAATAAATTAATAAAATATAAGATTTAGACAACATGGCTAAACACATACTAGAATAACAGGTGTAGATTATTTAAATAAGGCAAATTAGTTGATTAGCCATTTCTAATAGTGTACAGATATTTTGCAGCCAGTATATTTTGTTCTCTCTGAGTATAGTTTATCTGAGTTGTTTATTAAATGATTAATCATTTTATGTTTCTCCCGTGGCTGTGCGTGCGCAGTCAGCTGCAGAAAGGTAATGCAAGAGCACATACAAATAAAAAAGCGAAATAAAACCTAAATTATTTAGGAGATTCAGACGCATTTAGGCCCAGCATGTGAGTGTTGACAGTTCTCACACAGAACAAGTAGGAAACATGCAGAGTGAGAGAATTTCCACTGGTTAATCGATTGTGAATGTTTAGCTTTCTTGGGTGGATACTAAAAAAAAAAGTGTAAAAGGATGATAATAATTGAATTATTCAAGAGTCAGCGCCAGATATACTTAATATACCTAGGCGGCCCGCCCAAGTAAAGTCTATGTGTGGAAAGCACTGCAACTATATATTTCAGCAAAACCCGATGAGACGTCTGAACTGTCTAAGCTAACCGAGTAAAGATGTTAAAGACTGGATGACCAACAAAAGTTGACAGCGGATCATCCATTTCTGCTGCTGGCTCTCAAACCTTTGTGCTTTGCAATGTTGAGGCTTTATATTTTATGCTATTGTATCTCGTTTACAGTAAAATATCGAATTATTCTCTATATATTAGAGGCAAGTGAGTAAGTCTACAAGACTTTCATTAGGATGTAATCAAAATGTTAGATTGATTGAAATCCAATAGTCACACTTTACTTAAAGGTGGAGGTCAAATATCAGGAATAGGTAAGAGATTCTACTGAGTGAATGATACCATAATCATCATCATCATCAGTGTTTGTGCTTCATCATGTCTCCATGTGCAGTAATATCACATGACATTCTCCAACAACATCCTTCATTACTGTAGATCTGAATGACTGAGTTGATCTGTGAGAGTGAAAGCCGACCTGTCTGCTGCTCAGGATCTTTATGTTTGACTCTGAATGTGTCTTCAGTCCTCTCAGGATCTTCATGTTTCAGTGTGAACACGTCTGCGATCCTGATGTCTTCACTCTCCTGTTTAATAAACGCCATCTTTACATTCGCTTCAGCAGGAGTTTATCTGTGTGTTTAAGAGGAGAATAATCAACACAAAGAAGAAATGCAAGCTAAATCTCTGTCTGTGTCTCAATCACTTCTCTAGCTCACTAATCAGTGCACTTGTAAGGTAATATACCGAGTAAAATGAACACTCAACTTTTTTCAAAATAGGCTCATTTACTAGTCGTCTAGAGTTATAGGTTGAGTTTAATCATTTTTGAATACATTTAAGCACTTTTAGCTTAGCTTAGCATAAAACATTGAATCGGATTAGACCATTAGCATCTCATTTTAAAATGTGCATCTCATGTCTCCAAGAAGCCAGTTGTCATGCACTGTGTATAATCATTGCAGACATGCTATAACAGCAAAATTACGCCAGAAACAATAGCAACTTATTAGCATTTTGGTCATTTTAAAGGCAGAGTTTAAAGAGAGATGCTAATGGTCTAATCAGATTTGGTTATTTATGCTAAGCTAAAATAATTCAATAATAATAATAATAATAATATAATTAAGCAAAGTTAAACGAAGTTTATCATGTGACCAACCATACAGCAGGCTGAACTTCATCCAACGTTCTGGAGGTGATGATCACTTCCTGTGTTGTTTAATAAAGCACATCCGCTGATTTGCTAGCATTCAGTCAAAACAATTATTATTGTCAAGATAAAATTAAATACGCTACATTTAGATGAGAAGATGAGCAGGTTTTGTGCAGAAGTTTCTACTTACAGTGTCTGAATTGGTGTTTGTGATGAGCTGAATGACGATACAGAGAGCTAAATAAGCTCTTGTGTGTATAAACGCGCTTTACTCGCGCTAAATAACTCTCAGAGCTGTTAGCTGAAGCTCTAAAATGTCACGTTCAATAAATTATAATGTTACTGCTGCGCTTTTCTGTCCATTTAAACACTTTAGATTTCTAAAAACAATCATTTCTTCTTCCTTCACAGCAGAAGCGGGAACGCGACGCTGCTTCATGATGTAATAACACGATATCAAAATAAAAGTCCCCCCACCTTCTTCGTTTATTGGCGTTTGGCAAACAGCTTTTGGGTGCATTAACGCGATTCACTGCTCTGGATTCATATCTCTGTTTAAATTAATAATAATAATAATAAATTAAAAACTATGTTTTGATTAACATTATACTTCTGCTAGCCTCTTTTTATCTTAATATAATTGAGTATATTTCTTATTGTTGTGTAATATTTGCTGTATATGCTGGGCAGAGGCCCTAAAATAGTGTTTACAATTGTAAGTTGAATAGCATTTTGTTTCTTTTATATTCTGACACTATTAAAATAAGAAAAGTCAATTCTTCCAGTAATACCTTTAAATCAAAGAAAAGAATAATGAAAAGCTTAAAATAATTAAGAGATATTTCTTAATCCGGCCATTAACCTTATCTCTTTACTGTTTTCTTACTTCAAAAACAGTGTTTCTTTCACTCTTTTCACAGATGTGCACATGCCAGAAGAACTAAGAGTGTAATTTTAGGTCCAATGAAAACATCTGATAAAATGTTAAATGAACATGAATGTGCCCCTTTACTTAAAGTGAGGAGCTGCAGTGTTTAGACTATAAACTACAGTGCTCAAGGCTATTAATGAGTATTATAATCAGTTTCTGCAGCAACAGTCTCTGCCTATAACCCGTCTGAAACCAAACTCCTGGGATTTGGACTTTTGACCACTATAAAAAAGTTAAATAATAATTAGGAGGGAGATAACAGGTATGCACCAGCGAAACACGGCACCAGAATAGACAAGCAATGATACACAAAAACACCTCACGGAAAATGTACACATGGACATCTCCTATATACTATATAACTGCAGGTTAATTATGTTAATATATAATAACCTTAAATCTACTAGTAATTAGTTACTAGACAATTTATTATTATTATTATTATTATTGTGAAAAGCGCTATACACTTGCATTGAAAAATAAATAAATAAATGTATATATATAAAATTATACAACAGTTCTGTCTGGTTCTCGAATCTGATTGGCTGATAGCCATGTGATATTCTGCAATATCAGCACTCGTACAGCCTCCTCACCCTTGTGTATTACTCCGCCCACATAGAGTGACAGCAGATCAATAATCTAGCTAGAGTTTGACAAATATTGCAGCTGTTGGACAACATCATGTACTATTGAGGCTTTCTAGTCAACAAAGTAGTTGTTAAGATTGCAACTATGCAGTTTATTTATAAGAATAGAGCCTATTTTAAAATATGTTAGCATAATTTCGTAAATTCAGCACTGGCACATCAGCCTGTCAAAGAAACTGAGGGTTGACATTCCACCACAAGATGGCGACAGAGACCTTTAGGTCAGAAAAATAGCATTTCCTCAGCGTGACTTTCAAACTACAGCTGATCAAATCACTACAGAGCAGGTAAGAGACACTCTAAGTCCATCTCTCTCTTTTATATGTTCATTGCTGTATTTATACCATAGTAATCTGGTAGTGTTTGCTTTGGGTGGTGATGACATCACTGACACGCAGCATTGCAAATCTTTCTGAAAGCGTTCAGGTAAGCGTTTGAAAGCGTCGTCAGTCAGCTGATCTATCAGCAGATCGATCGCTCATATATATGCACAGTTCAGCTGATAGACGTGGCTTTAACATGCATCGATGACCATCTTAGCCAATCACAGACATTTCTGATGAGCTCCTGAACACAAAGGCTAATCAGCTCATGACCTGCTCTCTCATTGGCTTTCTCATCTGACCCCACGTGGGCTTGAGTCAGTCAACTGGTCTGGAATTTAGTAGCTACTGACTGTGACATGCAGTCTAATGCTGTGTTTACACCAGACGCGATACTCACAGAAAACAAATAATTAAAATAATTGCCCGTAAATAGACGTGTGAACAGTTTGAGTTTACTCGCTTCATTAGCACATCAAATTCACTTCACAACAGACGCAGATTCATGTCATGAGCAGGGCTTCTGTCTGCCCGGTGACTTTAGCTTTGTTGCTAAATAGATAACATGTTTTGTATTGAGAGAGTAGCTGGGTTTATGTGCTTTAGGAAGGCTGAAAAACAGTGTAGATTTGTTTGGCGCCATGTCCGAGTCCACTAGATCCTTTTAGAGGTGCACCAGCTGTGTGAGCTCATCAGCTCCTCCAGAAACTGAACCTGGATGATGGAGGCTGTCAGCGGTGCTTCTGACTGAGCCCAGCCCAGTTTGATGAACTGTTGTCCGCTGTCTGCAAGAGGATTTACCCTCGGGACACCAACAACAGGCGCTACATCATAATCACGCTCCTGCAAGAGAAAGCTCCTGATTGGTTAACGCGGTGTGAACGTCCGCTGAAGTTCAGAATTTCCAAATCGAGCCATTTGCTCGTCATTAAGTGCGTCAATCGCGCAAAACGCTCAACTCGCGCCGTGTCATTCGCACCGCCTCATTCACCCATATCGCACCGCAGGAAGTCTATTCGTGTCTTTGCATTGACTAAACATGTAAAACCACTCACTTCTTCCGCATCTGGTGTGAACGCAACATAAGGCAGATGTCCTTAGTAGAGCTAGTGACATCACTGTGATGGGCAGGGTTAGGTGTGCTAGAATTTTAGCATGCTAGATATTGAATTTCTGGTCTGCGAGATGACAGGAGTTCACACAAAGACCGCTGATAAATACCGCTATATTTTTTATTGTTTAAGAAAAAAGAAGCTAATACTGAAGACAAAAAAATAAAAGTAGTCATCACATTTTTTCAGTGAAGCGGTTTTACATTTGAGACTTGAAAACTAAACTAACCTGTTTTCAGAGTAGGGCCGATCACACCAAATGCACCTTTATGTTCCGAAAAACGTGAGGCAAGAAAAAAAGGAGCGCGGTGTGCTTTTTATGTCGCTAGGCAACGACTGAATCAGCTGGGTATTGTGCGCGAGTGCTGCTGTTGATATTAATATAACTATAATATTTATTAATATTGTGATATTCAAGATTTGTAAGTCACAGTTCAGGATAACTCAAAACAGCGACTGCTAGTCTCTCCTCCATCTTTAAAAGTTTCCGTACTCATCTTTACAACCCAAACACTGCTGTCACTCAACAGAAACCCCGCCTCTGCTTTCATCTGATTGGAGAATGAAACGATGCGACTGACGTAACAAGATGTTTCCGCTCAGAGGTGACTTTTTTCAACGTTGTGCAATGGCAAAAAACGCGAGGCGCATCAGCCGTTTAAAACGCGAGACGCGCAGGGTGCATAAGCAACAAGCAAAACACTTGCGGTCGCTAGGAAACCATTTAAAAAAGGCCTCTCGACGCAAAAAGTGTGTTCGGTGTGATCGGCCCCTAAGGCTGTGTCTCAATTAGCAACCTAGCTCAGAAGGTGGTAGATCAGTGGGTTGTGTGGACGAATTAGTGCACCAGTAACTTCCAGGACTTTCCTCCCCATAGACTTCCATTCATACGCATGCGAATGCGTCAGACTGGAAACGCAAGGTCGTGCCGCAAGTTTCGCAGGTTGCTGCGGTGCAAAGTTCAAGCTTGGTGAACTCTGACCTGTGAAATCGCACCTTTTGACTGCGTGAGACCAATCCAGGATCAAAACATGACCTCTCTAAACAGAACTTTAACACATGGAGCAGTCGCTCGCTTTATTAAGGTCTAATCATCTTGTTTAATCCCGCCCCTTTTCGCAGCGCCGAACGACAGAATTTCGCACACACAAACTCTAGTGTGACCGCAGCAGAAGCTTAGTGTTAGGGTACTTTATGTACATTTACTCGTACATATTCTTGAACACAAGGTTTATCCGGCATGATCCTTCATGTGTCTGTGTAGGCCGGCGCGGTGTCTGAAACTCTTCCGACACTGGCCGCACTTGTAAAGTCTCTCTCCGGTGTGGATTGTCATGTGGACTTTGAGCACGAGTTTATCATTGAAACCCTTTCCACAGTGCTGACACGTTAAATAGTTCTGTCTGTGGAGTCTCCTATGGGCATTCAGGCTCAGTTCATGAGAAAACCTCTTTCCACACTGATCACAGGGGAACAGCTTCTCCTTGATGTGGATCGTCATGTGATACTGATAATTTCTTTTCACCATGAAACCCTTTCCACACTGAGCACATTTAAACGTCTTCTCTACAACGTGAACCTTCGAGTGCCGCCGGAGGTAACTCTCTCTAGTGAAACGCCTCCCACACTGAGCACATATAAAGGGTTGTGTTTCAGCGTGAGTGCTCAGGTGAGACTCCTGACTGTATTTAGATGTGAAGCTCATTCCGCACACTGTGCAGGCGAAGGGTTTCACTCCGGTGTGAACTCTCTTGTGGGTTTCGAGGTTTGCTCTCTGACTGAAAGACCTTTCGCACTGAGAGCATTTGTACTTCAGGGTGTGGGTTTTCATGTGGGAATAGAGGGACCCATAGGTCTTGAAACTCGTCCCGCAATGAGAGCATTTGTAAGGCTTTTCTCCGGAGTGAGTGTTCAGGTGATTGGCAAAGCTGAATTTTGTGCAGTAGCTCTTTCCACACAGCTTGCAGGTGAAGGGTTTCTCTCCGGTGTGAACGGTCATGTGCCTGTTGAGGAGTCCGATCAGACTGAAACCCTTTTCACACTGAGAGCAATTGTAGCGCCTTTTTCTGGCGTGTTTCCTCATGTGAACGTCGAAGTCTGTTTTTTTACTGAAGCCTATTCTACACTCCTGGCAGGTGAAGATGCTTGTGGTTTCTTCTCCTTCAGCATTTGCTGATGCAGCAGTCCTTTCAGCACGTATAGACTCGACTATAGTCATGAGATCAAACTCATCCTCCTCTTCATCCTCCACTTTTGGTGGCTTCAGGTCTAAAGTAAAAAAGACAAACACAAATCACATCAGACAGCAACTTTCAGACAAGAATAAACCAGTTGCAGCACAGAGATCCTCCAAGACAAATTAAGAGTTGTGCACAGTGACACCACTAGAGGAGTATAATGTATTTATGCTCGTAGAAAATGCTCAAACTTGTTGCTCATGATGCACTTGGGAATGGTTTTATGTTTATTCTGACGTTAACTCTCTTACTTTTGACCAGAGGATAACTGCTGTTGATTTGAGATTGTAAGCAGAGTGACCTATGAACTGCGAGAGTTGAAGCTTCGGCTGAGGAAACTGCTAAAAGTTTTCTTTATTAATTGTATCTGTGACTCCTGGTCCTCCAGCTTAACTGTTCTTCCCCTATCATCAGTGTTTGTGCTTCATCAGGTCTGTCCACACGAGTCTCCATGTGCAGTAAAATCCCTGTATTGCGGCATACATATGACATTCTCCAACCCCATCCGTCATTAGTGTCGATCTAAATGACTGAGTTGAACTTTTAGCTTGTTTCCACTGAGTGGTACGGTACGGTTCGGTACGCTTTTATGGCCGTTTCCACTGTCAAAAGCATACCGAACCGTACCACTTTTTCTGCACCCTTTTAAAAGGGTACCGAGGACGAGAAAATGTATTAAAAGGTGGAGCTACTTGTGCAGCTGAACGCTGATTGGTTTACAGAGATATGTCATGATTTCGTGGAGCTAGCCAGAATCAAAACAATGGAGCTGCCATGTTTTTAAACACCGAACCGTACTGTACCACTCACGCCATTTGAGAGTGAAAGCCAACCTGTTTGCTGCTCAGGATCTTCATGTTTCACACAGTCTTCTTCAGTCCTCTCAGGATCTTCTTGTTTCAGTGTGAACACGTCTGCAATCCTGAGGTCTTCACTCTCCTGTTTAATAAACGCCATCTTTATAATAGTGGCCTGTTTAAGAGATGAACAGACAGCAAAAACAATTGATGATTAGCCTCCAATCTTGTCTTTATCATCTTTTAAGACGATCACAGCAGTTAATTTTGTACAAATCAACTCCAAAATGAAAATTAATTTTCATCACAATAATTCTGAATAATTAGGGGAGGTATAAAGTAAAGCAGTCCTCCTGCGACCCCTAGCAGTGGTTGATTCTATCACAGTCTCTTGATATACAGGGGGATTCAAAGTGAATACAACAACTTTGAAAATCGAGAACTCCGCAAAGGAGAAAAGCAGAGCTAAGCTCTTTCTGTCGTCGATTTTAGGAAGCTCTAAAGTTCCACATTGAGGAACTAAGAGAAGGAATAACTGCAGCTACCCAAACTATTACACCAGAGATGCTACAGAGAGTGTGGAATGAGTTTGAGTGTCTGGAGTAGGCATGGGCCGGTATGAGATTCTGACAGTACGATAACCTTGGATAAAAATATCGTGGTTTCACAGTATTGTGATCACTGCTCTAAAATATGCTCTTTTAAAATGTCTGAGTAAAAACTAAAACTTTTCCCCCTTTGAACACAATATATTCTATTTTAGAAACATTTATAATATTTTGGAGCAGTAACAGGGTTTCTACAGGCTCCATCAAGTCAAATTTAAGACTTTTAAAGACCTTTTTAAGACCTTAACCTCTTAGGGCTTCTAGCACATTTAGCCTCTTAGCACATTTGAGCATTTAAGTGGCTATTTAAAATACTTTAAATGTTTTATATTTGCAATATACATTCAGTGTCATCCTGACACAATCGTGCAGCATATGAAATGTCACAAACCCTATTTTCAACTGTCCAAAATGGGAATAAAATGTGTTTTTACTCTCTGATAGTCAAAGCAAGTAAAAAAAAAAAACATTCTATGTTAAAAATGCATTAAAAACAGTCAGGAAACAGTGTTTTATGTCTATTGGGACCAAGAGTCCACATATATGGACATCAGTTTCCTCTAAAAGTGCATCATATCAAAAGATGATACTTAGATTTTTATTCTAATTATGTTCCAATAAGCCCAAATAGCAAAGAGAAATAAAAAATGCATGTAAAAAAACACCAAGAGGATAATGAATGAAATGTCAGACTTGCACAGGGCTAAACCCCTTAAGATTTTTAATAGCCAAGTTAAAACCTTTAAAAAAACCTTTTAAAACAATGTAAGGAAGATAATTAAACCATAATAAAACGTAAACAGAGTTAATAAATAAATGCTTCTTAAAAATTGAAATATATTGTCAGTGATTGGATGGGTGTTGGCCTAATTGAGTATAGCTTTATACAATGAAGACCCGTTTAAAATGATTTAAGACCTACAACACAATATTTCCGTGGATATTAAAGACTTTAAGTCCTAAAATTAGTATCTGGAAATGTAACCTTCTAGGGTTTGGAGGCCACATAGGTGTTTAAAACAGTTTAGAACAGAAAGAACAGTAGGTATGAACACTTTAAAACACTCACCTTCTTGCTTCAGCAGATTCACAACAAAACAGCCTCGCGCCGCACTCATATGACGTCACATCGCCACGGCAAAATAAAAGCACGAACATGAGCGATAATACTTCATATTTTCTGACATTTTCAATATACAAAAAGACTATAGGTGGACGTATTTAATGTTATAAATTATAAAGTGCCGTCAAACTTGTTTTTATTGTGTCTTTTTTAACCTATGATAAGATGTAGATGAAGCTTACAATATAATTTTTTTTCAGTAAGTTTCATATCCATCGCTGTAAATGTAAAATCAGAAATTTCTTATATATATATATATATATATATATATATATATATATATCTTGTTAAGAACAGTATAAACAAAAAAAGCTGTAAAAACGGTGTATTTGTTTGATTCAAAACAACAATATTTGCAATTTTACTTATTTATTATTTTGTTTTAGTGTTATTATTATATGTTATAATTATTTTTAAAGGCCACTGTTACTGTTAAGATATTGTTATTATAAATCATGATGTTTTCAGAGACGACCGCCCCCTGAGAAAGTTCACTTTGGAGAGCGACTGTTCCATAAACAAGCTTTATGAGGACTGGAACTGTGAGGGAAAGCACATTACGACTCGCTGGAGAAACAAAGAGTCTGACAGCAGCTTAAACAAAAATCGCATTTAATAAATAAATAAATCGAAACCAACTACTTCTCCGCGTGGACGCGAGCGTTTGTTTTGTTCTGGCGCTTGGCGTCATCAGTGTGCGCCGCGCTCCTGTGTCCGCTGTCATTCTGCTGAAGAGGTTTATGTTTTAAGTCATTAAACTCGAATAAACTTTCCGACAGTTTATATATTTTACAGGCGATGTGACGGAAACTCTCTGCTGTTGAACGCGACACCGTGACTCCTGAACCAGCGCTAATGAGCGGCGTTTACTGTGAGTAAAGCGCGTGTCAGTTTCAGTCAGTCATCATGATGATGGAGAAACTGAATCAAATGTGTCCTAAATGTGTTCAATAACTCAAACCACTGCTCAAAACAGTGTGAATACATTTCTTACTAAGAGTAGTTTCATTTCTAGTCCAGATATCTATAAACTCTTAAACCAAGAAGCGTTTTCTAGGCAAGTTATCCAAAATAAAGGTTTGTGTTAAGATAACCCATGACGTGACTGCTAATTTATTATGTGTATCATGAAATAAATAAATCATTTTATATGTATTTTATTTCTGTCTATTCACTGGCATGATTTGCATTTGTGGGACTTTTATCTCTTCTCTGTCGACTTTTGGTGTTAAATTCAACTCTGCAGTTTAACAAAGTGACTTTTATTAACATTATAGTCGTACAAAATAATATAATGTATGAAAAACAATATATATGCAGAATTTATGAAACTTTAGTACAGGCAGGCAGTCTATTACCTGTTCTTGCACTATAATTTACATATATTAAATACAATATATCACTTTAAACTGTTAAAAATATCAATAAAATCCCTTTATCAAACTTCTCAATGTAAAAAGTTGTTGGAAAAGATCAAGATCCCATAATGCAATTCAAAAGCATAAATAGATGAAGAAAATATGAATCACAAAATAAGGAAAAATCTAAATTTAAGTATTTTTTAAGTCTATATTTGCATTTATATTTGTTTACTATTAAAATAATAACATAAAACACGTAAATAATTGATTTTTTTGTATGTGAATGTATGTTTGAATTTATACATTATAAACACGCATACATGATCTAAAATACAAACTTTTATTTTGAATATGATTAATTGTGACTGCATTAAATATATTTACAAAAATCAACAACGTATTGAAAGCCAAATCCAACAGTAATCCTATAGTAAAGCATTTAATGTCTGTATAATGTATTCCTGAGACACAGGCAGAGGTTTAGTCTTGATTTCTTCTTCTTTGTGTTGATTCTTCTCCTCTTAAACAGACAGAAAAACTCCTGCTGAAGCGACTGAGCTCCACTATTATAAAGATGGCGTTTATTAAAGAGGAGAGTGAAGACCTGAAGATTGAAGACACATTCAGAGTCAAACATGAAGATCCTGAGCAGCAAACAGGTTGGTGTTCACTCTCACAGATCAACTCAGTCATTTGAAGCATCACAATGTTGCTGTTCCTGTTCACAACACTAAACATGTTTAGGGGCTGAAGACACCAAGTGATGAAGTGTTTCAGGTCTAATTTTGTCCAATTCTTCCTGCAAACAAGTCTTAAGGTGGGCAACAGTACGAGGTCATCATTAACGCATTTTGCGCTTCAAAATGCACCACACAATCTCTATTGGAGACAGGTCGGGACTGCAGGTAGGCCAGTCTAGTACTTGTATCCTCCACAGCAGCAGCAGGACTTTGTAATCTTCCCTTTACGCACGTCTTTTAATGATGTTCTGCACTGTTGAAGGTGAAATATCCAAATGTCTTCCTCCCATTTCAATCATTTTCTCTGGTATTTGTTGGTAAACTGGCGATCCTCTGCCCATCTTTGCTCCTAAACGACTAGACCTTTTCTTACAATCACCTGTTGACTTCACCTGTGTCACATCACATCATTATTCCACCAACTTACCTGATTACTAGCCCTAAACTGCTCCTGCCACAACTGTTTCTGGAATGTGTTGCAAGAACCAACATTGGAATACATGTTTAGCTTGACATTTTTTTATAATAATAATAAAAATCTCTAGGAACACATTAAATAATGTTTGCTGTATTGTCTGCAATGAACTACAAGTCAAACTACATTTGGAAATCACTTTCTTATTTGGGTTTTCCATACTGTCCCAACTTTTTACGATTTGAGGTGTATATTTGCAAAAATTCAACTGTAAAAATAAGTATTGGTAGCAATATTTGCGATACTGTCCTTGTATTTACTTGGTATCATATCGATACCAAATTTTTCAGCCCTAAGGGAAATGAGTGGATTGCGTTGCATTTCAATGGAGATCCCAGTATAGCCGCCATTACAGCTCTATGTTTTTTTATTGCCTACCAGGTCACGAGACTGAAACTATCAATTATAAATGCACATATTACGATATATCGATGATAATTCTGGTGTAAAATCCAGCTTAAACCAGCCTTAGCTGGTCAGGCTGGGAGTTGACCAGCTAAAACCAGTTTGACCAGCCAAAACCAGCTATGTCCAGCTTAAACCAGGCTGGTCAAGCTGGTTTTAGCTGGTCATTTTCCAGCCTGACCAGCTAAGACCAGGCTGAAATGGCCAAAACCCCTCTAAAACTAGGCTGGTCGACCAGCTAAAACCAGTTTGAACAGCCAAAACCAGCTATGTCCAGCTTAAACCAGGCTGGTCAAGCTGGTTTTAGCTGGTCATTTTCCAGCCTGACCAGCTAAGACCAGGCTGGAAATGGCTGGAAACCAGCCTGGAAATGGCCAAAACCCCTCTAAAACCAGGCTGGTCGACCAGCTAAAACCAGCCAACTAGCTTAGGCTGGTTTAAGCTGTTTTTTTTCAGCAGGGAAGGGCCTAAAAATGTTGATTAGCTTCTGTTTCTCACCTTAGAGCTGATGTCGCTGAATGATGAGTGTGAAGATCTGAATGAAATTAAAGAGGAGGATCAGGATGATCAAAACTCACCTGAAAAGGCTCATTTTACCTGCTTCCAGTGTGGAAAGACCTTCCTTCACCATGGCAAGCTCAAAGACCACCTCAGAATTCACACTGGGGAGAAGCCGTTCACGTGTCCTCAGTGTGGAAAGTGCTTCAATAAGAACGGGAACCTGAAAGTCCACCTGAGAATCCACAGCGGAGAGAAACCCTACCCCTGTCCTCAGTGTGGCAAGAGCTTCTACCTGCGCATAAAGCTCAAAGTGCACATGAGGGTCCACACCGGAGAGAGTCCCTTCACTTGCCCGCAGTGTGGGAAGAGCTTCAAGCAGAGGGGAAACTTTGTGAACCACATCAGGATCCACACTGGAGAGAAGCCCTACATCTGTCAGCAGTGCGGGAAGAGCTTCAACCAGGACGGCAGCCTGAAAGTCCACATGAGGGTTCACACCGGAGAGAAACCCTTCACCTGCCAACAGTGTGGGAAGTGCTTCAACCTGCGGGGAAACCTTAAAGTGCACATGAGGGTCCACACCGGAGAGAGCCCCTTCACCTGCACACAGTGTGGACTGAGCTTTAGTCAGAAAGTCAGCCTTAAAAGGCACTGGAGGATTCACAACGCAGGGAAAACCTTTAGTGCCAACAACGTGGATAAACGTCCTGCTGCGTCCTCTAGGAAACGCACTAGAAGATGTAAGTGAGAAAAGCCTTAGTGTGAAGAGCTTCTAACAAGACAGAAACCCTAAAGTCACCATGAAATCAAAATGTTTTCTTTCCAGTTTTTATATGTATATAGCAGTGCTTGTTATAATTGATGTATCTGTGCACTTCATTTATAAGTGTAATCAAATACCATAACCTTCGTTCCCCCTCGAAACAAGTTCTTCACCTGGTCACATGAAATACCTTTAGGGTTGGGCCATCTGTGCTTTAGGGTGGGGCTATCAGTGCTTTAGGGTGGGGCTATCATTCTTTTGGGGCGTGGCCATCAGTGCTTTAGAGTGAGGCTATCCGTTTTTTTAGGGGGTAAAAAGAGCAATCTAAACTTTCGGTTCATGTGTAACAGAGGTCAGCTAGTGAAGTGCTGTGCAGGTAAACCTCACTTCACTGACCTCTAAAGGTGCTCTAGTGGCAGACGCTAGAGGCCATGGTCTTTAGCCTCCTTGTTAGAGCAACCGACTCCCATACAAAGACTCACAGGTTTGAGGGCCTGAATGATGCTAGGAGATATGTTCAGCAGGCTAAATGCCTCTAGTAAAGTCTCGCAAGGCAAAAAAAAGGTACTAGATGACAGGTCAGACTGAGTATGGTTCAAAAAACCATTATGAGTGAAGTAAAATCAAGAACCACAAAGTTGCACAGTATGCGACAACCTGGGCCCCACACTGAAGCCAGGCCTGAAGTGCGGGGCTCGTGTAACAGAGACTCTTCACTTCTCTGAACCCGAAAAGGTGCTCTACTGACAGATGCTAGAGGACATGGTCTTTAGCCTTCTTGTTTGAGCAACGGACTCCCATGCTGAGAGTGGCCAGTCCTAGCTTAGAGCGGGTTGGGTGTAGTCGGCCCAGCAGGGTTACATTGGTGCCATGACCCAGATGGGAGTGATGTTTAGGCGGGTGAGTGTAACGGCAGCAAGCTAGCGAAGTGCTATGCAGGTAAACCTCACTCCTCTGACCTCTAAAGGTGCTCTAGTGACAGACGCTAGAGGCCATGGACTTCTGCCATAGAAAGAATCATCGGTTTGATCCCAGCTCAGAGCGGGTTGGGTGCAGTAGGACCGGCGGGGTTACACATGCAGACTTTAAAGTTGCCATGAAACTAAACTTGCTGAGACTTTTATTTCAGTATGTAGATGTACTTCCAGTTGAAACTGAATATTGAGTAGGGGGCATGGCTTTCAATCCCTTATAACAAACTAACTTGACTTAATTTTGAAGTCCCAAATTTGCTTAAAGAAGACTCAGACCTGGACTTAGACTTGTTTGACTTGATTTGGGACTTGAGAGACGACTTGATTGTTAGGACTGCCGACTTACTTGTGACTTGAAAAACACTGATGTAGTCCCACCTCTAAATGAAACAATCAGTGACTTGACATGCTTGAGACCTGAAGGTTAAAGGTCCTGTGAAGTGCTGTTAATGTGCAGTATTTACTCAATGTTTGACGTAATGTCAACCGAAACAAAGAGAGGGAGGGGCATTTTGTAATATTTATGATGAATATATATACATGTTTATTTTTTATATCTGAGATAACATGAGCTTGTATGTTAAGTATGTGATTTGCATATATTGCCATATATCAGATATCTGTCTGGAGGCTTTGTCATGTTTTTTAATTATTAAAGAATTGTTACAGTTATTGAGATTAACTGTAAGTTGTCACTTGTGTGAACGCCTGAGTTCATTTTCTGAACGAAAATGAAAATATTTTAGAGTAAATCTGAGATTTCCATAGACAGCAAGTTGCAGAAGAGCAAAACATTAAGTATGTTTACATGGACACCTGATTTAAATATGATTAAGACAATCCTCTGATTACGAGTCGACCATGTAAACAGAGATTTTTAATCCAATTAAGGTCATAATTGAACTAAACAGAAATTAAACTAAGACATGTGGAGCGCCGATTTTAGTGGCTTTATTGAAGTGCAGTACAGACATGTAAACGCCGCAATCAAACTACTACCGTCATGTAGGATTTTTGCAGCATTTTTCAGTCTTCAGTGGTTCAACTGTAATCAAACGAATCTCGAAGAACACTGTTGTGTGACAAAAAACTTTGTCTGGCTTCATATTGTCTTCTGTGCCACATTAAGGTGCGTGTTTATTACTGGATATGTGCATATTTGTTCAGATACATGGCCCTGTACAAATAACTATATCTAATATATTAGAACAAACATGTAGATATTACTCCAACTGTTGACACGATGTTGCTAGTAAAATAGAGTTTACGGTTTCAAGACATCACTGCTTCATTTCATCATTGCTCACATCCACCACAACATTATTGACCTCCTTCTTCTTATATTGTATTGTATTACATGTAGAACTGTGCATTATACATGACACGCACAGATGTTATGGTTAAAGTTTCAAGTGATTACCTGGTTTATTACCTTCATTTGATTTATGTTATATTTATTAGTTGTAAAAATGTTCTTACAAGCAAGAGACGGGTGTTTGTTTTTCTCCATTTGGCATCGTGTATTCATCATCAAGAACAGACATCTGACTAAAGAACTTTTAAATAAGAATCTTTATCATCATCAGATTGTTAATGTTTCTCAATAATATACTCCTGAAGCTGAATATCATGATTTTCATCCATAAGACTCTTCAATAGTAATCTGCACATTGCCACTGAACATCAGGCATCTTCTCGACTCTTCACAAAACCAGATGTTTGGGTTTCCGTTCAAATGTCTGCTGCAATTTCACCTTGAACTTGGATATTGATGCATTGATAAATTCAGAGTCATTTCAACATGCTGATAATAGATATCTAAAAAGTCTCTTACTGGCAATACATTTTCTTATTTTTGCGGTGGACTTCAGTAAACATTGGGCTATAGCTGAATAAACTGCTTCCAGACACAGTATCATACAGTCAAATGATTGTTAAACATGTTTGTGTGGTCTTTAAGTGTAGACCACAGGTGTCAAACTCAATTCCTTCAATCAAGCTCTGCAGTTTAGTTCAAACCCTAATTAAACTCACTTGATCAAACCAATTGAGGGTTGTTTGAAACTTATAGCTAGTTAGACTGAAGAACGAGAGTCTGGCGTTGTCCTCGTGTTTTTCTTGTAGCAGAAGCTCTTCTTGAGTACAAGCGTAATCTAATCATGATAAACTAATCTTTGGAAAGGTCTTCTGAATACATATTTCACCACCGTTTCTTTGTTATGTAGGAAGAGCAACAGATTAAAGCACATTTACTGTCAGTCTACAACCTGAGGAAGCATTTACGGTTACATTCGTAAACCATAAATCTTATAGTCTAAACATAAATCAATCATGACTAACTATAGCTCATTTGAAAGATTAATAGTTTAAGTTTCTCTATCTGTGACTAATATTTGATAAATATCACTGAGCAACAGTTATTAATTAATTAGGATCCTTATCATAGCTGTAATGCATTACTTTGCTACAGCAATCCACATGTAAGCACATTTTTGTTTTTAGAGGCTAAATTCAAACTAAACACCACCACTCTTCCCATACTACTGTAGGATTTTATGTCTACTTTACAAACATTGCAAATATAGTATAAAAAAATAGAGTTCCTATTCCTCAAGTATACACATAAATAGAGGGCGCCCTTGTATCAATACATTGACTAAAGGCTCATATCGGCCGATAATACCAATATATTGGTCAGACTCTACAACAGGTTTCCCCAAAGCACGGTAATGCTGCGTTCACACCAGATGCGGATGAAGCATCAAGCGAGAGTGATTTACATTTTAAGTCAATGCAAAGACGCGAATAGACATCCTGCAGCGTGATTCGAGTGAATGAAGCGGCACGAATTGAGTGTTTTGGCCAGTGCTTAATTTGTGAATTGCGAGGTCCCGGAACAGATCGGGGTAAAGGATCCGGCATGTTACGCGAGGATGGAGAGATGTTGCGCACAAAATTGGGGAGCAAGGGGGGTGCGGTGGATGGCGGAGGGGTGACGCAGACGAAAGTGAGCGGTACAGGGGTGTCGCGGACGACAGTGAGGGTTGGGGATCAGATTTGAGAGGTTCCGGACCCGGCGTGTTTTGGCACAATAAAGCCCTGGTTTTGGCACAGTTCGCACAAATCGCTCAAGTTGGAAAATCTGAACTTTAGCGGACATTCGCGCCGTGTTAACCAATCAGGAGCTTTCTGTTGTAGGAGCGTGATGATGTAGTGCATGTTGTTGGTGTGTCGAGGGGAAATCCACTTGCCGACACCAGACAACAGCTCATCAAACTGGGCTGGGCTCAGTCTGAAGCACCGCTGAAAGCCTCCATCATCCAGGTATAGTTTCTGGAGGAGTTGATCTCACAAATCTGCTGCACCTCTGAAAGGATATAGTGACTCAGGCATGGCGGTGAACGAATCGAGGCTGTTTTTCAGCCTTCCTAAAGCACATAAAGCACAGCTACTCTCTCAATAACATCCATATTAACCATTTAGCAATGAAGCTAGAGTCACCGGGCAGACAGAAGCCATCACATGAATCTTCATCTATTGTGAAGTGAATTTGATGCGTGAATGAAGCGAATAAACTCAAACTGTTCACGCGTCTATTTACGTGCCGCATGTGGTGTAAACACAGCATAACTCTCCAGTGAGTTCACTTTGAGGTCGTGAGTCTGGAGTGAGTCCTCATGTGTAAACTGAGTTTTTTCTTGGAGGTGAAGCTCTTCTTGCAGTGAGCGCAGGCGTACGGTTTATCCCCGTCGTGGATCCGCATGTGCGCCATCAGGCTGCTTTTACGGCTGTATGTGCGTCCACACTGCTTACAGACGCTGGCGCTCTCTCTAGTGTGCACGTTCATGTGTCCAGCAAGCGACCCCTTCAGCCTGAACCTGCTCCCGCACTGAGCGCAGGCGTACGGTTTCTCCCCGCTGTGGATCCGCATGTGCGCTGTCAGCTTCCCCTGATGCTCAAAGCCCTTCCCGCACTCTTTACAGCAAAAGCGCATCTCTCCGGTGTGGGTTTTAGTGTGTACTTTATAGTTGGTGTGCTGGATGAAGCCCTTCCCGCAGTACGGGCACCTGTAGGGCTTCTCTCCGGTGTGGATTTTGGTGTGACTCTTAAGCGTGGATTTTTTTGCGAATGTCTTCCCGCAGTGCTGGCAGCCGAATGGCCGCTCTCCGGTGTGAACTCGGACATGGTCCTGCAGGGTTGCACACTTAGTAAAAGTTTTTCCACACGTTTTGCAGGTCTTAGACCTGTCTCCACTGTGGACTTTTAAGTGGACCATGTAGGCGTTTTTCTGGGTGAAGTGCTTCCCACAGTGCTGGCAGGTGAAAGACATGCCATCCACGTGAGCGCGCAGGTGGATCTGGAGGTGGGACTTCTGTGTGAAATTCTTGTCGCAAAGTTTGCAGCCGAAGGGTTTCTCTCCGGTGTGGATCCGTATGTGCGCGCGGAGGTTCCCGTTCTGACTGAACTCTTTCCCGCAGTGCTGGCAGATGTAGCGGATGAAGGCGTACGGCTTCAGCTTGTACGGGCCTCTGCGCTTGTAAGGCTGTGGGCAGTAGGCCACTTTTTCTTCATTCTCGCCATGTTTGTCGTTTTGATTTTGCTCTTGTGCTTTAGTCACCGCTTCACACTCTTCTTTTAGGCCTGCTAGGTGTACTTGAACAGCTGGAACAACATACAGTTGAAGTCAGAATTATTCGTCCTCCTGCGATTTCTTTTCTTAAATATTTCCCAAATGATGTTAAACAGATTCAGGAGTTTCTCACAGTATTTCCTCTAATATTTTTTCTTCTGGAGAAAGTCTGATTTGTTTTATTTCGGCTAGAATAAAAGCAGTTTTTCCATTGTTTTAAACCCATTTTAAGGTCGATATTATTAGCCCACTTAGCGTGCCGGACACTCAGGACAGTATACAGCATCATTACTGGCCCGATTAGGCAAATACAGAGGGGGCGCTCTTGTATGTTCACCAATGTAAACTGAATGTCATCTGGTGGTCATGTCTGGTACTGCAGCCAAACTTGATCTGACTGAAAGTTAATTTTTTGAGATATCAACTTCTAATTTGGAATATAAGTTGTTCAGATATTAAGCTATATGATTATCTGGCCATTTTAGACTTAAACATGTTTTGTAAAATACATATTTTATGTATTATATTAAAATATTTATTGTTTTATTATATTTCCCAGTGATGTGTTGCGGCTGGCAGGGCATCCGTTGCGTAAAACATTAGCTGGAATAGTTGGCGGTTCATTCCGCCGTGGTGACCCCTGATTAATAAAGGGACTAAGCCGAAATGAAATGAAGGCATATAATTTTAGTTTTATTTAACTTTTCAAACTTCAGCTACAATCTGTAAAGTGTCTTCTTTAAAATGAGCTTAAATCTGTGCTCCAAACCCTTGAATATTGGCAATCACTTAATGGAACATGTCAATTTCATGTCTATGTTCAAAAAACGGGGCAGACTGTTCAGAACTGCTACAGAAAATAATTGTGATGCTTCAAATGACTTGAGTTGATCTGTGAGAGTGAACACCAACCTGTTTGCTGCTCAGGAT
>CAIGQZ010032303.1:23288-36171 GCA_903798205.1 Danio tinwini | reverse complement strand
TGGAGGTTCAGACAACTTCAGTGGGTCAGGAGGCTCTAGGTCAGGAGGCACTGGTGGTTTAGACAACCCCAGTGGATCAGGAGGCTTAGGGTCAGGAGACACTGGCAGTTCAGACAAACCCAGTGAGTCAGGAAGATCAGGTTCAGAAGGCACTGGCGGTTCAGACAACCTCAGTGGGTCAGGAGGCTCTAGGTCAGGAGGCACTGGTGGTTCAGACAACCCTAGTGTGTCAGGACACTCAAGGTCAGGAGGAATAGAGAGGTCACACGGCTTTGGCTGCACTGGGAAGTTACACAACTCCGGCACACTGGGAAGTCACATGGCTCTGCTAGCTATTCGTGGGACTCAGGTGGCAGTCATTTGGAGAATTCGGGAGGATCTGGTGCCCCTGGAGGATCTGGCAGTGACAATGGACCTGGCAGCTCTGGCAGTGATGGAGGATCTGGCAGTTCTGGAGGTGGTGGTGGCAATACTGGCAGTAATAGCTCTGGTGGTGGCAACAGCTCTGGCAACTCAAGTGGTGGTCGCCATTCTTGTGGCTCAGGCGATATCATTTCACAGACAGGAACTTAGACTGGAACCATGACGGGAAGAGATTTGGAACAGGGAACCATCTTCCGAGCTGAAGACAGACTGGCGGTAACCATCTTGTGAGCTGGAGAACTGGTAGTATCCATCTTGTGTGTTGGTGGACTGATGGAGGCCATTTTAAACACTTGCAAATTGATGTCAACCATCTCAAGAGCTTGTAGAGGTTCAGAATCTCTGCTGCACACACAGCCACAGACTTCTACAAAAATTGCAGTTCTTAAAACAAAGTTACTTGCGATCCGACAATAACTGCCAGATCATACAGGAAAGCTTCCTCCCCTCAAACCCCCTCCCATTCCCCTCACCCACAATATAACAGGGCTCAAAGTTCTGCTTCTGTAAACAAGTCACCTGTAGCCACAGGATAGCATAGCCTCAGTGGCTGTCTAATCTGCCTGCCTTGCTGTTGACTGTTTTTCTTATGATATGGTATATAATTTACTTCTGTACATAGTTTACCAAAGCCTATGGATGTGACTCTATATTGTTCTTTTGATATCTTTTTGTCAGTATTTTATCACAGAAACATTGATGAAACTTATTAAAACCTAAAACCTCTTCAAGTTCAACATACTTGAGTTTGTCCAGTGTGTAGTTTGGATCCTCCAGTTTTTCAGAGAGCAGCTTGACTCCTGAATCTCCTGGATGATTGTAGCTCAGATCCAGCTCTCTCAGGTGTGAGGGGTTTGAACTCAGAGCTGAAGACAGAAAACCACAGCCTTCCTCTGTCACCATACAGCCAGACAATCTACAAACACACACACACAAACAAACAGTCCACACTATATTTGTTTGGCAGAGAGATATCACAAAAAAAAGTCACCCGTGCAGCTTGATATTTTCCTGCTGTGATTTTCTGCAGTTACAGTAACAATAGAACTTTATTAATTTCTATGTGCTTATTCTCGCCTGGACCTTTCTTCTGTTAGAAGTTTCATTGTATTAATTGATGGAAAAGCAATTACCTCAGTATTGTCATCTTACAATTTGAACTCTTCAGTCCATCAGAGAGAAGCTTCACTCCTGAATCCTGCAGGTCATTGATACTCAGGTCCAGCTCTCTCAGGACACAGTTTGAGGATTGTAGAACTGAAGACAAACTCTCACAAGACTGAGGATTGAATTTACACAAGACCAATCTGGGAAAGAAGAACACAGATTACATTAACAGTGTGAGTTTTAGTAATTGTGTATATTTTATGTATGTAACAGTACATAGAGGTCATGGTTCAGTATGTTCTTTGGTTTGGTCACACTCGGTTACAGAACTGAGAAGCTACTTGTGATGCAAAAGTACAAAATAAACACCATAATGAAAAATGAAACTTTATGATTAGACTGCGTATTAAACTTTCAACGGTTGAGCCCAGCACACCCCTAACAATAGAAAAACAGTAAGTGTGCATAGATTCAGGAAGCTTCAAAACGGAAATCTCTTTTAATGAAAACGCTAGCGCTGACTGGTGGTGCATTCATAACAGTAGTTGTAGTGGGCAATAAGGACTTGCATGAGCATGAGATTAGTCCAAACCTTATATTTCCAATGTGTTTCTATGTAAACGCAGTGGACAGACATGTGTGACTATAATACACTATCATTTTCTGCAGCACCACGTTTTGAACACTGGTACATCTGGACTGACTGTATTCGTCATGGAGATGCATGAACCAAACTGCCACCCCAGTACTGTGACATCTCAGAATGAATGCATATACCTATGAACTCCTAATATATATATTAGTCAATCAGGTGCTTGAACTCAGACCTCAGTATCTCCAGTTTACAGTCTGGACTCTTTAGTCCATCAGAAAGAAGCTTCACTCCTGAATCCTGCAGGTCATTGTTACTCAGGTCCAGCTCTCTCAGGACACAGTTTGAGGATTGTAGAGCTGAAGACAAACTCTCACAAGACTGAACAGTGAGATTACACATGACCAATCTGAAAAAGAAGAACACAGATTACATTAACAGTGTGAGCTTCAGCAATTCTTCTGATGTAATAATACATTTAAAAATACATATCAGTCAATCAGGTGTTTGAACTCAGACCTCAGTGTCTCCAGTTTACAGTCTGGACTCTTCAGTCCATCAGAGAGAAGCTTCACTCCTGAATCCTGCAGGTCATTGTTACTCAGGTCCAGCTCCCTCAGGACACAGTTTGAGGATTGTAGAGCTGAACACAAACTCTGACAGGACTGAACAGTGAGATTACACATGACCAATCTGAGAAAGTAAAGAGATTACATTAACAGTGTGATTTTAGCAATTCAACCAATGTAATAATACATTGTAAATATATATGTATATATACACCTTTATACACCAACACAATACATTTGAAATGAAACGAACAAGATATGCATTAACTGCAGACTGTCAGCTTTAATTTGAGAGTATTTATATCCACATCAGGTGAAAGGTGCAGGAATTACAACAGTTTGCATTTGTGCCTCCCACTTGTTAAGGGACCAAAAGTAATTGAACAATAGGCTTCTAAGCTGTTGTGGTATACCCTCACTATCCCAATTACAATGAGCAGATAAAAGGTCCAGAGTTCATTTCAAGTGTGCTATTTGCATTTGAAATCAGTTACTGTCGACTGTCAAGGTGAGATCCAAAGAGCTGTGAGTATGAGTCAAGCAAGCCATAATTAGGCTGAAAAAACAAGACGAACGCTTCAGAGAGATAGCAAAAACATCAGGTGTGGCCAAAACAACTATTTGGAACATTCTTAAAAGAAAGAATGCACCAGTGAACTCAGCAACACCAAAAGACCCAGAAGACCACGGAAAACAACTGTACATAGCGATATGACGCAGGATGTGCCCCACACAGGATTTTGCTTCTTGTTTATATACACTATGAACAGCAGCTACGCTAATTATTCTTCTTATTCTGTATTTCCACCTGGGGGTACTCATCTCGAGGCCCTCAGACTATGCAGTGCCACTGATGCGATCCAAGACCAGCGACGAGATGATCCCAAGGTTTCTGGACCAGGCCGTATCTGAGCTGCTGCTGTGGTGGTCATGGTGGAGAGCATGAGACTGATTCCTGTGATGCTCCAGGACAGGCGAGTCTTCGCTGAGGTCCAGCTTCTGTGCCTAGACTGCAGCTCTACACAAGACGTTTGGCCATAGGAGAAATGGTTGTGCCCAACTGAGCCTGGTTTCTTCCAAGGTTTTTTATTCTTCACTTTCGCCAATTGGTAAAGTTTTGTCCTCGCCGCTGTCGCCACTGGCTTGCATGGTTCGGGATCTGTAGAGCTGCGAATCAATGGAATTGCTCCTCAGTGTTTGGACTCTCAGTAGTGATTATTAACCCACACTGACCTGAGCTAAACTGAACTGAACTTAAACACTGAAAACTGAACTGACACTGTTTACATTCACTATAAACTTCCATGTGAAGCTGCTTTGACACAATCTACATTGTATAAGCGCTAGAGAAATAAAGATGAATTGAATTGAATTAAATTGGTAAAAAAACCCTTTCCCTGGTGAAGAAAAGACCCTACACAACAGTTGGCCAGATCAAGAACACTCTCCAGGAGGCAGGTGTATGTGTGTCAGAGTAAACTATCAAGAGATGACTACACCAGAGTGAATACAGAGGGTTCAGCACAAGATGTAAATTGTCATTGGTGTCATTGGTGAGCCTCAAAAACAGGAAGGCCAGATTAGAGTTCTGAAAAAGACTTCACAGTTCTGGAACAACATTCTATGGACAGATGAGATCAAGATCAACTTGTACCAGTGTGATGGGAAGAGAAGAGTATGCAGGAGGAAAGGAACTGCTCATGATTCCTAGCAGTGAAGCATGGTGGTAGTAGTGTCATGTCGTGGGCATGCATGGCTGTCAATGAAACTGGTTCTCTTGTGATGTGATGCTGACAAATGCAGCAGGATGAATTCTGAAGTGTTTCAGGCACTATTTCCTGCTTATATTAAGCCAAATGCTTCAGAACTCATTGGACGGCGCTTGACAGTGCAGATGGAGAAAGACCCAATGCACACTGCATAAATAACCAAAGAGTCTTGAAAGGAAAGAAGTGGAATGTTGAGCAATGGCCAAGTCAGTCACCTGATCTGAATCTGATTGAGCATGCATTTCACTTGCTGAAGATAAATCTGAAAGGAAAATGCCCCAGAAACAAGCAGGAACTGAAGACAGTTGCAGTAGAGGCCTGGCAGAGCATGACCAGGGATAAAACCCAACGTCTGCTCATGCCTATGCGTTCTAGACTTCAGGTTGTAATTGACTGCAAAGGATTTGCAACCAAGTATTGAAAAATGAAAGATTGATTTATGATTATTATTCTTTCTAATTAGTTTTGGACCGTTAAAATGTGGGAGACACATATGCAACCGTTCACCGTTCACCTGATTTGGATGTAAATACCCTCAGATTAAATCTGACAGTCTGCAGTTAAAGCGCATCTTGTTCGTTTAATTTCTAATCAATTATGTTGGTGTATAGAGCCAAAAATGTTAGAATTGTGTCAGTGTCCAACTGTATATCAATCAATCAATCAATTAATCAATCAGTCAATCAGGTGTTTGAACTCAGACCTCAGTGTCTCCAGTTTACAGTCTGAACTCTTCAGTCCATCAGAGAGAAGCTTCACTCCTGAATCCTGCAGGTCATTGTTACTCAGGTCCAGCTCTCTCAGGACACAGTTTGAGGATTGTAGAGCTGAAGACAAACTCTCACAGGACTGAACAGTGAGATTACAGCATTGTAGGCTGTGAGAAAAACAAGAAATATTGATTTTGTATTGACCTGGGGTAATCCACAGCAAAGACAAAAAAAAAAATGAATAGCAGATGTGTTGCAAACCGCTATATGAAATTGGCATTAGTGTATATATAAAACTCTTACAGTGCTCTTCTGGTGTTCTTGATCACTGGTATCAGTCTCATCAGTGCTTCATCAGATCTTCTGTATTTCTGCAGTTCAAACTTCTCTTGAGCCTCTTCTGACATCAGGAGCACAAACACCAGACCTGACCACTGAGCAGAGGAGAGATCTTGCACTGAAAGATTTCCAGAGCTCAGACTCTTCTGGAGTTCCTCCACAAAGTCATCATTCAGTTCATTCAGACAGTAGAAGAGGTTGATGGTCCTCTCTGCTGATTTCTCCTCCTCTATTTTCTTTTTGATATAATCAGTCGTGTCTTTAATGTTCTCAGTTTTGATCTTCAGTTCTGGCAGGAGCTCCTTCAGGTTACTCTGATTAGACTCCAGTGAGAGACCCATCAGGAACCGGAGGAAAAGGTCCAGGTGTCCATTCTTGCTCTGTAAAGTCTTCTTGATTGCAGCCTTATGAAGTTTAAACAGGAGCTTTTCAGAGAGTTTCCATGTCAGCTTTTGCCAGGAATCAAGAAATGGGTTTCTTTTCTTGTTTTTGGTCATGAAAAACACATAGAGAGCAGCAAGGAACTCCTGGACGCTGAGATGTACGAAGCTGTAAACCTTTCTAGCTGAGACCTTTTCCTCCTGAAACATCAGAGTACATAACCCAGAGAACACTGTCCCTTCACTGATGTCCAGCCCACTCTCCTGAAGATCTTCTTTGTAGAAAATCAGTTGTCCTTTCTCCAGCTGTTGCAAAGCCAGTTTCCCAAGCTTCAGAACAATGTCATCAAAAGACCTGGCATTGACTTTAGGATCAGGATCATGTCTCTGTTTTTTTTCATCAGCTGTTGCTGAGTAAGCAAGAACTTGGTGTACATTGCTGTAAGACTTGTAGGTGTTTTTTCATTGCACTCTCGAGGAAGAAGAGGCTGAAGAACAGTAAGAGAGATCCAGCAGAAGACAGGGATGTGGCACATGATGTACAGACTCCTGGATTTCTTGATGTGAGTGATGATGTTTCCAGCAACCTCAGGACTGCTGTTTTTGATGAAGTACTGCTCCTTCTGTTCATCATTGAATCCTCGCACCTCAGTCACCTGATCAATGTAGTCTCTGGGTATCAGACTGGCTGCTGCTGGTCTGGATGTGATCCAGATGAGGGAAGAAGACATCAGGTGTCCCTCTATCAGACTGGTAACTATCTTACTCACTGTTGTTTTTTGACCAACATCTGCAAATTCATCACTGTCTTCAAAATTCAGGGGGAGGCGACATTCATCCAGCCCATCAAAGATAAACATGACCTTACCATCTTCCTCTGGAAGAGAGGGCAATTCTTCAGATCCAGAGAAGAAGTATTTGTGAAGCAGCTCCATGAGGCTGTACTCTTTTTTAATCTGATTCAGTCTACGGAATGGCAGTGGAAATATGAAGACTATGTCCTGATTGTCTTTACCCTCCGCCCAGTCAAGAATGAATTTATTGACGGAGACGGTCTTTCCCACCCCTGCAATTCCCAATGTCAGCACTTTTCTGTTTTGTAGACCTATATCATGGTGGATTTTGAAAATGTCCTTGCAATAGATTGATCTGTCTTTGGTAGTAACTCGGTTGTAACTTGATTTAATCTGTCTCACCTCATGCTCACACAGTATTCCACCAGTCTCATTCTCCACCACATATAGATCAGTGTAAATATTATTCAGGAATTCCCGGTGACCTGTCTTTGAATTACCAACTAATATCTTCTTGTATTCCAGCATTAGTTTCTTGTTTAGTCTGAGGTTGATGTCTGTATTATAAACAGATGTTTTACAGTGATCTGAAGTTGAGCCTTTCAGAAAAAAAATAACCAAGAGTTAGCAAAGACTAACTGATAATTTAAAAAAAGCATTATTAAAACTTAAGTAAAAATGATAAGAAAACTAAATGAAATTAAATGTTCATATAAAATCTTTCTCTCATAGGTATGTTAAAATTCTTAACACTAGTCTTGAACAAAGCAAACGTAAATGGTAGCCTAAGCAATAAAAAACTTCTTAGGATTACATAAAACAAGTAAACTCTCCAGTAAACTGTAGAGAGGAGTATTATAAGACCCAAGGTATGCTTTGTTTTCCCCCAAACATACTCTTGCACAGAGGTCCACAACCCTCAGATCAAGATCCCAGACAGGGCCCTGAAAGACTTGCAAACAGGGCTTATTGGTGGTCAATTCAGCCATAGATGCAATCACATGCAAATAAATCATGACCAAAATGTTTTATTTGTACAACACAAGGCTTGAAGCCACATCTACACTACACTAAATTTAAAAATGGCATCTAAAAACGCTCCATGTCCACACTATCGTTTTCAAATTTGTTTTCGTTTTCGTCTTGTACTGCACATGTGCACAGAGGATGCTTTTACTTGTGTCATATCGGTCTGGCGTTTTACTTTCAGTCTTCTTGAAATGTTGCAGCAAAATGCTGCAACTGATTCAGCGTCCCTTTACGAGAAACAATATGGAGCATGTACACACTGGCATTCATCTCTAATGCTGTCAGAACAGACTGCCACATGAACACATTATCCACTCTGAGGAGCGCATTCAAAAAGACGTTCAATTTGGACGGAGGGCCAAAAGGGAGAGAAAATTATGTTGTTTTCGAAAATGTATTAGTGTGGACATGGCCTGAAAGACCTGAGATCTCATTAAATGTCATTGGCATCATTCCTAAACAGCTTTCTCTAGACTCATAACAAGTTCACACAAAGACAAAGAATATATATATTCACATTCAGCATGAGCAGACATGGAGCTCAAAATTGGAGGTCAAATTGTCACATTTGTAAAGTTTGACAGGGAAATAAACAATACCTTGCTTCTGTGTATTCTCCAGTTCTTCGGTGATTCTGCTTTATTATCCTCAGGGTGTCCACTGTGATCTTCACAGCTCCTTCTGGTCCAGAACATGACACCATCTTATCCACTGTCTTCAACCTGTCTGCATTCTCCATTTCAGCTTTCGTAATATCTCCATGGTCATTCATTAAGTGCCACTGAAACTCCTTTAGTTCAGCTTCTCCCAGTTCATCCAGTGAGTTCTTGAGCAGCTGTTTAACATTTGCCATCGTGCTTCACCCATTCACAGCAACAGGACAAGAGCACCATCTGGATTAGTTTCACAATTAGCATATGGACCTAAGCATTTATTTACTATTTGAATAATGAAATTAACCTCTGTGTAGAGACTTAACATTGCAGAAAGCTGCCTTCTGAAAATTGATTGTCACTATTTTATTTGGAACTTACTAACCAGGAGCAATGTAGATGCTTCTCGATCGTCTACTTAACTTGTGTCTTGAGCAGAAGCTCTGTAACTTTCCTTCCTGTATCATCATGCAGGAGTGTTTTATTCAACTGGTTAAAGCACAGAGGTGCGCCAAACTCCTGTAGAGCTTAGCTCCAACTTGCCTAAACATGCCTAAACTGCCGGAAGCTTGTAGTATGTAAGAGCTGGACTAGCTGGTTCAGGTGTGTTTAATCAGGTGTGTTGGATCTTAACTATACAGGACACCAGGTCTCCAGGACAGAGTTTGGGCACCCCTGCTCTAAAGGTATGCCTTAACTAAAGTTGTACCATATTTGAGAAGGGTCTGGCTGGGTGCACAGGCAAGCTGAGACTGCATGCATGCTTTTTAATGTGTATACCTAACCCTGCCTCTAACCCTACCCCTCACAATAACATCACTAGCTCTATTGACTGGATGATTATTGGATATTAATGAACTTGTAAATTCCATCCGCGTATTGAAACCGAATCAGACTTGCAAGACGGATATGATCCAGCATTTCCCAAAAGTATCATAAGCTTTAGTTTATTGTTGGTTTCATTGGCAGTACAAAAGTTAGACTGACCGACACAATGACATGATCGGCATGACGGTAATATTAATTTATTCATTCCAGTATTTATTTTACGTTTTTTTAAATTTACCTTAAGTGAAAATTTGATGTCAACCTTGCCTTGCCTTGCAGAGTTTCAATATGCTGATGTTAAAGAAACTTGAAATTTGAAATTTTTAAGCATGTTACTTTGTCTGAAATTGAAATAATGGTTTGAGTCCAGACTGGGTCAGTGTGTGTTTCTGTGTGGAGTTTGCATGTTCTCCCAGTGTTGGCATGGGTTTCCTCCGGGTGCTCCGGTTTCCCCCACAGTCCAAAAGCATGCGCTGTAGGGGAATTAGGTAGAACAAAAAAAATTGGTGGTAAAAGTGTGTATGAATGAGAGTGTATGGATCATTTTTAGTGTTTGGTTGTGGCTGGAAGGGATCAATTCGCCACAGTTGTTATGATAAATCAGGGACTAAGCCAAAGGATAGTGAGAGAGTGAAATGCTAGTTTTAATAGATATTCAGATTTTAATCTAGATTTTAATACTTGATGATGTTGTTCAACTTGCTGGATATCTCTGAGATTGAATCATGTATTGCCTGTAACTTCTTTTCAAGGAAACTGACACCTTTTTCAAGGGCATCAAGGGACATCTTGAACACTTAATCCTCAATCAAGAGTCAAGTTAAGAAAACTCCCTTTTCCCATTAAACATTGTTGACCATAGAAATTCCAGCCTAGGACTACCCAGATCAACAGACTCTTTATCATCAGAAAACCTGATTACCATTCTATTATTAGTCTTGTACGTCCCTGAGCAGCGCCATCCAGCACAGATGCACAGCTTCTATTAACATTAAAAGATCCCCGAGCCCGAGGCTCCCTCCCGTTTAAATGGTGAGAGGGGAGTTTGAGCTTGGGTGAATCTTGAGAACTATACTTCTGAAGTATACTGCTGGCTAGACCATGTCTATAGTGACAATTTGGTTTGGTCAATTCTCCTATGTCACATGTCTTTGGACTGTGGGAGGAAACCAGGGTACCCGGGGGAACCAACATGAGCACGAGGAGAACATGTAAACTCAGCACAGAAATGTCAGCTGGTCTGGTAAGGATTTGAACCAGTGATGTTCTTGCTGTGAGGCAACAGTGTTAACCACTGGGCCGCCATGCCACTCTGTCTAGAAAGGAGGGAGAAGTGGGTGGAAGTTGTGATTCTTCAAAACGAAGCTACTGAGGTAAGAAACTCTGGTTAAACTCTGGAGTTGGGAATTGACTGATTGGTGGATCGTGGATTAGCTAATGCTAAACTAGCTGTGTTCAATCATACAGCACACGCTTCTCTCGAAATTAGTTTATTAATAAACCAGTGTGCTACTGGGAGTTTTTACAAGATTTTGAACATTATGACTTAAAAATGATATTGTAATCAACATGAAAGACGTTACCATACATCAGGGGTGACCAACCCTGTTCCTGGAGATCTACCTTCCTGCAGATTTCAGTTGCAACCTATATCAAACACACCTGCCTGTATTTATCAAGTGCTGTTTAGGTCCTAATTAATTGGTTCAGGTGTGTTTGATCAACCACAATCTCATGGCAATTTGTAACTTTTTGATTATATGGCTAATCCGTATGAATTCGTACGATCTAATTTGAACATTTTAGTACGATTTGCTCATCCCCCAATGACAGTTGGGATTAGGGATGGGGTTAGGTGCCATGCCTCCTTTTTAAAATTGTACAATTTCGAACAACTGAACTCATACGAATTCGTACGAATTAACCACTAAACTGACAAAACGTAAAATACTTACGTTTTCTTGTGAGATCAGGCTGTTTGATTAGGGTTGGAGCTGAACTTTGCAGGAAGGTAGATCTCCAGGAACAAGGTTGAACACCAGTGCCATACATGGTATGGAAACTGAAACCGGCTGTTGTCATGTGGATAAGCACAATTAAACGGGACTTCTCTGCACATGAACGGAATGCTTAATTGAGGACTTCACAAATACTGAAATTTATTTTGTTATTGAAAGAAAAGTGTGCAACATATATTAACCTACACACCACTTGAAATATTGACTACACCATGTCCACTACAATAAGGGGCAATAATTAGGAATGCAGGTCAACTACTCTAAATACAGGTGTAAACAGGGCTAGAATGTTTAAAGTTGTCCACATTTGACCACTTCCAGAGGTAGTCAACAACACATGCATTTGAACAGCTACAAAACACCAATTGTCCATCTATTGATCTAATGCGTAAATTTGTGGGAATTCATGTGGTATTTAAGCCCTGAATTATGTTTGAAGCTCTTTCCACAATGACCACACGAAAAGGGTTTCTCTCCGGTGTGAACCCTCATGTGCCTGTTAAGTTCTGATTTCTGGCTGAAGCTCTTTCCACATTGGTCGCAGGTGAATTCCCGCTTTTCTCTGTTGTGAATTCTTATGTGGTCATCGAGGCGATGTTTGTAACTGAAACTCCTCTCACAGTGAGGGCAGGTGTAGACTTCCTCTCCAGTGTGAATCCTCATGTGGTCTTCAAAGTGTTGTTTCTGTCTGAAACTCTTCCCACAGTGAGAACATGGGAAATGTTTGTCTACAGAGTGAAACCTCTTATGAAGTTTAAACTTTTCTTCTTGATCAAAACTCTTCCCACACTGGTTACAGGTGAACGGCTTCTCGCTATTGTGAATTACAATGTGGATCTTGAAGATTTCTTTTTGGGTGAAAGTTATTCCACACGTTTTGCAGGTGAAAAGCTTCTCTTGAGTGTGAATTGTCATGTGGTCTTTAAGGGTTCCTTTTCGGGTGAAACCCTTTCCACACTGTTGGCAGGTGAAGGGCTTTTCTCCAGTGTGAACTCTCATGTGGAGCTGAAGGTCGCTATTTCTATTAAAACTCTTTTCACACTGAGAGCAAGGGTAAGGCTTCTCACCAGTGTGAACTCTCATGTGCATTGTAAAGCTTAATCTATGACTGAAACTCTTTCCACATTGCTGGCAGGAATAAGGTTTCCCTCCGGTGTGAGTCCTCATGTGGACATTTAGTGTTGTCGATTGTCTGAAACTCTTTCCACACTGCTGGCAGGAGTAAGGTTTCTCTCCAGTGTGAATCCTCATGTGCACTTTAAGTGTTCCAGATTGACTGAAACTCCTTCCGCACTCTTGGCAGGTAAAAGAATTTGAACCTTTGTTTTTATGAGCTCTTTTCTGTGAGGAAGTCATTTCAGTTTCTGAGCTACTAAAAGATTGCTCTTCAGTATTGAAATCAAGATGTCTCGTATATTGGTCTTTCTCTTCTATTTTATTCTGTACTTCAGTCTCCTCTTTCAGTTCCATCAGCTCTAAAGAGAAAAAAGAACAAAAGTAAACCTCAGTTTAATAACAAGTTCAATAACAGACGTGCAAACAGTTAGACAACACTACTGCAACTGAAATCTCAGTTGTGCTACTCAATCTTTCTGAGATTTCACTGGAGCTGACACTGTTGGGCACTCTGGGGCTGGAGCTGACACTGACGGGCGCTCTGGGGCTGGAGCTG
>CAIGQZ010032303.1:8066-23103 GCA_903798205.1 Danio tinwini | reverse complement strand
GCTTTGGGGCTGGAGCCTACACTGGTGGGCGATCTGGGGCTGGAGCCTACACTGGCGGGTGCTCTGGGGCTGGAGCTTGCACTGGCGGGTGCTCTGAGGCTAAAGTCTACACTGGCGGGCGCTCTGTGGCTGGAGCCTACACTGATGGGCGCTCTGGGGCTGGAGCCGACACTGAGGGATCCTCCTCAGTGTCAACAAAACTCTCTGGGGCTACCAGAAGTGGATCTAAGATGCTCTCTGAGGACCAGGATCAGAATTTGACTCAACAGAGCCCTATGGGGCTATAGATACTGAATACTGAATGGGTTAACCAAGGCTGTGGATAATGGATCTGGGCCATAGTCAACAAAGCCCTCTGGGTCTGCAGGAAGTGGATCTGGACCAAACACAATAATTCCCTTCCAGAATGTAGCAGCAGGATCCGAGAGGTTGAATCAGAGACCTTTGGACCTGTACTAAATATTTAAAAGGATGTAGAAAGTGCCATGAAACTCGCAGGGGTGGAGGAACAAGACGAGAGAATCAAAACACATACAGGGGAAACAGAGTTCTGACAATATCATACCTGAAACACATATAAGCTGAGCAATGCAGTAAATCATGCGTAACACATGGAACTATGGATTAGTTTCTCATTAATGTTTATTCCACACGAGTCTCCATGTGCAGTAAAATCACTGTAATGAGACTCTCATATGACATTCTCCAACAACATCCTTCATTACTGTAGATCTGCAGATCTGAATGACTGAGTTGATCTGTGAGAGTGTAAGCCGACCTGTTTGCTGCTCAAGATCTTCATGTTTGACTCTGAATGTGTCTTCAGTCCTCTCAGGATCTTCATGTTTCAGTGTGAACACGTCTGCGATCCTGATGTCTTCACTCTCCTGTTTAATAAACGCCATCTTTACATTAGCTTCAGCAGGAGTTTATCTGTGTGTTTAAGAGGAGAATAATCAACACAAAGAAGAAGAAATGTAGACTACACATAGGTCTGAGTCTCACTCAAATACTGTGGCGATATCCTCATTTGTGTGAAAAAAGAAAGCCAAAAATGTTTGAAACATGTTAGAATATAGTGGCAGAATTATCATTTTTGGGTGAACTATCCCTTGAAGCTGACAGGCTAACTATTAAACTAAATGGAAAGGCACAGTCTACATCCTGGCCAATTTTTATTTCTGTTGTTCTACAGATCAGGGGTCAGTTCTTCAAACCTCGCCTAAACAATCTGGCAGACCCTGGATATTTTAATCTTGATAACTGATCTCTGAGTAATCTGGCTCTTCGAACAAGTTCATGAATCAGATTAAAGCTAAATGATCAGGATATGGATTGATGTGAGATCGCTGTGTGTGCTCATGATTACTGTGAAGGACAGATCTATCCATCCTCGGACATTACGTCAACATCTGATTAATATTCAGTGATCATCCATGAGAGCAAATGAACAAAAAATCCATGGTAAATGAGATAATGTGCAATAATGTACGGCTTTACACCGAAATTTAGCAATTTATTTAGTGTTACCTTTATACTGGGTTTTCTTTGTGACAGTATTCAAGTTTCTTGATCCCGTAGCGTAAGGAATAACCGGCTATTTCAATTAATCCAGCTTCAAAATGCAGTTTTTATTATTTGAGAAGTGTCTGTATCTCCAGTGCTGCATCAAATACTGACTTATATAATTATGTCAGTATTCCTTCATGAAGAAAATCTCTCTCAGGGAATATTGGTCATATTTTCACACTCTCTTGCGCTAAAACTGGGCCTCTACCTGTAAAAAGTACACGTTTGCATCTGAAAGGTCAACATTAGGTGTGTTAAAAGTTTATATTAGTACCTAAAGTGATAATATTAGTCACAAAATAGTGCAAAATGTTCTCTTTGTATCTTTAAGTGTATCGCATAACATTTTAATAAATAAAAATAATTATATATATATATTTAATAAATGTACATCATTGTTATCCCCTATTTAATGCAGTATTCTTGTAGGAAAATATCAGCAGTTGTTGTTGAAGCGACTCAATCTAATGCTGTTTATATGACATGAGCCTGACCTCCAGAGCCACCAGAGCTGTTGCTGACAACAAGAACCAAACTATCCTGGGTCGTGTCAGTCATCAAATCCAGCCTAATGAGTGCTCCACCAGTCAATCTCTGACATTTGCTGCAGTTTAATGCTAAAACATATTGCGTCACGGACATTAACCGTCTCATTCTACTTTAACTTATCAATTTGAATGAACAGAGATGATTAAACCACGAATATTAAATGTGAAAGTAGAAACAAATTCATATCTTTTTAAATTGACCTCCCGATTAATAACTTCATTAATAATAACATTTTGCACCGCGTGAAAACTCTGAAAGTCTGCATTAGGAGGCTGATTAAACACTTTATGTGTAAAAACACAAACCTTCCTTCAGCAGAATCACAACAGACGCAGGAGCGCGCCGCCGCCTAATGACGTCGCGGCGCAGGGACAAAATAAAAGTCCCACTCACACACGTTTCTACTCAGATCTACTTTGGATCCTTTTTGCTTAAATTGCAAGTTATTGTTAGCAAATTATATTGTACTTAAATCTGACTAATAAAATGGCTTTCTGTTTGTGTTAAAATCTTTCATTACTATACATTCAGTTATAATAAGATAATCTACTGTTATTGCCACTGTCAAATAAGGAGTGTAAAATGCAGACGTGTAAAATTGCTTTTATTATATATATATATATATATCCTGTGAAATATTTGTGAAGCAAGTCGTTTTAAGGTCAATATTAGTATTACTATTATTATCAGCCCCCTTAAGCAATATATTTTTTAGATTGTCTACAGAATAAACCAGTTTTACAATGATTAATTAACCTAGTCAAGCCTTTATATTGCACTTTAAGGTGTTACTAGTATCTTAAAAAATAGTAAAATAGTATGTGCTGTCATCGTGACAAAAACAAAATTAGTTATTAGAAATTAAAACTATTATGTTTTATAGAAATGGGTTTTAAAAATGTTTTAACCTAATGCTGAACACATTATCACGTCTAATCGGTCTGCTCAATTTACAGTGTACTGTGAAAACATGTAATTCTCGCTTGTATTCTATGTCTATACTTTAATAGGGTATATGCAGAGCTAGTGTTTCTTTCCATACTGTTAAACTTGAGTGACTTTTTTCCATTTTATATAGTTCCTTTTACAGCATTGATGCTGTAATGTAATTAAAATACAATCAGTTAAATAGACTTTGGCGTTCATTTTTTTGTTCAAGCATAAAACGAGATGGAAAGCCGTTTACACTCCACTCACAGAAACTCTCTTGCATATACTGAGGTAAAATAAATGTTCATATTTTAAAGACATGGTGTGGAATTAAATGTAATGTAATGCAGTGCTTCTTGTACATTCTGAGACCCACTTTATATCGGAAATCAATCAGGCAGTGGGGATCGTTGATTTTTAAAGAAAGCACACCTTAAACGCGCCGATTTTGTAACGGCATACAGTTCACCGAAAGCGCTTGACCCAGGTTACTGACAAATTAAAAGTCCTTGCGCATACTTCTGCATATACCCCATTAACATATAATCATCACCCATAACTCTATTGTTACAACCAGCTCAAAATTGCAACATTAGAGAGACAATACGGACCAGGTAAATTGAAAGGAGAAATGATTTATTCACAAAAGCATAACTAACAAAAGTATTTAAGGCAATTAAAGTCAGTATAGATGGAAGTCAGTAGTGAAAAGCAAGTGCATGGTAGTGAACTGAGCTCATCATCCAAAGCAAACTAAAATAAAATCAAAAACGCCAGGCAGGGAGATTCGGCTAATCGAGCTCCCTCTCATGTCAAATGTTGGATTCTTTATAGGCACCACATTACGGGTCTCAGGTGAGATGACCCACCCACCAATCGGCAATCATGCAGGATCTGCAAATCACAAAAAACAACCACAACAAACAGGTCCCACACGGGACCTAACACCATCTATAACAGCGGTGCCCAAACATGGTTCTGGAGGGCCGGTGTCCTGCAGAGTTTAGCTCTAACCCCAATTATACACACCTGAACCAGCTAATCTTACTCGGTCAGGGGTATTCAAACTCGGTCTTGGAGGGCCGGTTACCTGCAAAGTTTAGCTCCAACCCCAATCAGACACACCTGGGCTATAATCAAGCTCTTACTAGGCTTTCTAGAAACATCCGTGGAGGTGTGTTGAGGTAAGCTGGAGCTAAACTCTGTAGGACACCGGCCCTCCAGAACCGAGTTTGGACACCCCTGTACTAGGTCTACTAGCACCTTCCAGGCAGGTGTGTTGAGGTAAGTTAGAGCTAAACTCTGCAGGACACCAGCCCTCCAGGATCGAGTTTGGACACCCCTGTACTAGGTCTACTAGAAAGTTTCAGGCAGGTGTGTTGAGGTAAGTTGGAGTTAAACTCTGCAGCACATCGGAACTTGACCACTAATCTTTACAAACTTGCTGCATGTACCTTGGTTTAATGTCTCATTCAAAGATCTTCTTGCAGTACAGTGTCCCCATTACTACACTAAGCATCAGGACCCACACAGATTGCAGGATATCCACCCCTGCTGGCCTCACTAACACCACTTCCAACAGCAACCTGGTTTTCCCATGTGGTCTTCCATCAAGGTGCTGATCAGGCTCAACTCTGCTTGGCTTCAGTGGGCAACTAGACTTGGGCTACACAGTGATATGGCTGATTTCACAACTGCGGTTTAATCACTGCATTTATTTTGTTTATTTACAATAATCTATACACCCAAAAAGTCCTTATTAACATTCAGTTCATTTGCAAATTGCTCAAATGATCCACTCCATATCAAGGGCACTTCTGTCAAACTCAGTTATATTACTTCTCACTGATCGTGTCTCTGAAATTCATTGCACATTGTTGACAACACTTCCCTCATATGTGGAACTTCATGTGTTGTTTAAGAGCTGATCTGTACTTGAAGCTCTTTCCACAGTGGCCGCATGTGTAGGGTTTCTCTCCGGTGTGAAGCATCATGTGCCTGTTGAGGACTCCTTTTCGGCTGAAGCTCTTTCCACATTGGCCGCAGGTGAACGGCTTTTCTCCGGTGTGGATTCTCATGTGATCGCCGATGTGATGTCTGTAACTGAAACTCCTTCCACAATAAGCACACATGTAGGGTTCCTCTCCAGTGTGAATCCTTATGTGGTCTTCGAAGTGTCGTTTTTGACTGAAACCATTCCCACAGTGAGAGCATGTGAAGGGTTTCTCCGCGGTGTGAACTCTCATATGTGCCTTAAGACTTTCCTGTTGATCAAAGCTCTTCCCACACTGATCGCAGGTGAACGGCTTCTCGCTATTGTAAACTAAAATGTGTTTCTTAAAGCTTAGCTTTTGAGTGAAACTTATTCCACACGGTTTGCAGGTGAAAAGCTTCTTTCCAGAGTGAATTGTCATGTGGCTACTAAGGTTTCCCTTTCTGCTGAAGCTCTTTCCGCACTGTTGGCAGGTGAAGGGCTTTTCTCCAGTGTGGACAGTCATGTGGACTGCGAGACTCCCATGATAAGCGAAGCTCCTTCCACACTGTTTGCAGGTGTACGGCTTTTCTCCATTGTGAGTTCTTACATGTCTATTAAGACTTACTTTCTGAGTGAAACTCTTTCCACAATGCTGGCAGGAGTAAGGCTTCTCTCCAGTGTGAATCCTCATGTGGATTTTAAGCAAGGCAGCTCGTCTGAAACTCTTCCCACACTGCTGGCAGCTCAAAGGATTTCCACTTTCAGATATTTGAGCTCCTTTTTTTGAGGAAGTCTTTTCTCTTTCTGAGCATCTAAGATATTCTCCTTCAGTTTTGAAATCAAGACGTTTCTCATATTGATCTTTCTCTTCTTCATCATCCTGTACTTCAGTCTCCTCTTTCAGTTCCATCAAGTCTAAGGTGAAACAAGAGGTTATCCTCAATTTAACATTGTCCAAAAACAAACATTTCCTGGGTTCTCATACTGTGTTCACACCAGATGCGGCACGCGCCAAATCACAATATTTGCACATAAATAGACGCGTGAACATTTTGAGTTTACTCGCTTCATTCACGTATTAAATTCGCTTCACAATAGACGCGGATTCGCATCATGGCCAGGGCTGACCCTAGCTTCGTTGCTAAATGGCTAACATGGATGTTATTGAGAGAGTAGCTGTGTTTATGTGCTTTGGAAGGCTGATAAACAGTGTAGATTTGTTCGGCGCCATGTCTGAGTCCACTAGATCCTTTCAGAGGTGCAGCAGCTCTGTGAGTTCATCAACTCCTCCAGAAACTGAACCTGGATGATGGAGGCTTTTAGCGGTGCTTCAGACTAAAGCCTGGTTTATACTTCTGCGTCAAGTGACCGGCGTGACCCACGGCGCATGCAATGCGCATAAATGTGCATTTATACTTCTGTGTGCTGTTTGTGTTGCTCTGCAGTAACACTTCTGAAACACTAGCTGGCAGTAGGTGTTTATGTTCCTCTGTGTCGAGTTTCTTCGCTGAACCGGCGGACGTGCAACAACTTTAATCACAAGGTAAACACAAAACAAAACTTTTCATCTGGAGCTCCTTCACGGGACTCGACACTTAACGGACTCGCGCAGCTCTCGGTCCCACCCACACTTGTCAGCGCTACCAAGCCAACCAATCACAGGACTTGCGGTATGCGTAGTTGCGACATGTAGTTACATTTTTTGAGAAGTGCGCGTCAGCGACGCCGACGGCCATGGCGAGGGCTATATGTCCATGCGAAGGCTGCGCCGTAGCATATGTGTGCGCTTGACGCAGAAGTATAAATCAGCCCAGTTTGATGAGCTGTTGTCCTGTGTCCACAAGAGGATTTCCCCTCGGGACACCAACAACAGGTACTACATCATAATCACTCCCTTACAAGAGCAAGCTCCTGATTGGTTAACGAGGCACGAATGTCCTCTGAAGTTCAGAATTTCCAACTCAAGCGAAACGCACAAAACGCTCAACTCACGTCACCTCATTCACTCGAATCACGCCGCAGGATGTCTATTCGCGTCTTTTGCATCGACTTAACATGTAAATCAGCTGCGCTTGACGCTTCATCTGTGTCTGGTGTGAACGCAGCATCACTCTGTATTTTTATTTTGTGGGCAGCTTGTTGAAGTAAACACATCTATTTATTTCAATCAACAGAGTATTTAGTAAACAAGCATTCCAGATCTAGATGATGGCAGGGCCTTTCTCCTTCTCAAACATGCAAAAACTGAGGTAGGGATTGATATGTTTTGGTGAACGAACACAAACAGTCCTGCAGAATCATGCAAAGGGGAAAACTTGGAACATGTCTGGCCAAGAAAGGGCTTCAGATTTGGGTTGTCAAGATACTGGAATTCAATACCAATTGATACTGACATTTTAAAAAAGTCCCGCTAACATTGAGCGAGTTCTTAAACCCTGCTAATTTGCTATTGCGTTCCTGTGCTCAACAGAAATGACTGTGATTAGCTGTGAAGCTCATCAGTTCACCAAACTCACCGCTGTTTGCTGAGTGTAACCACAGATACAGGGACACTGGAGCGTTTTAAAGCCACAATTCATCAGCTGATGTGTGTCAGCTTATAGACAAACCAGCTGATCGACGTGACTTTAAAACACTCCAATGAGTTGATCTGTGAGAATGAAAGCCAACCTGTTTGCTGCTCAGGATCTTCATGTTTGACTCTGAATGTGTCTTCAATCTTCAGGTCTTCACTCTCCTCTTTAATAAACGCCATCTTTATAATAGTGGAGCTCAGTCGCTTCAGCAGGAGTTTTTCTGTCTGTTTAAGAGGAGAAGAATCAACACAAAGAAGAAGAAATCAAGACTAAACCTCTGTCTGTGTCTCAATCACTTCTCTAGCTCACTAGTCAGTGCACACTGGAGGAGAATCAGTTTTTTGACCTAATATTTGCAACTAGCAGATGCTGTTGTTCAGATTTGCAAAGCTATTACATGGTACACTTTTTAAACAGGTTTGTTTAACTGGTGATGAACTTGATGACTTAACTATTTACATATTAAAGATATGTCAACATGTTATCATAATGCCCAAATGAAAAGGTATTTGTCTGTAATTAGTAGTATATCTATATCATGCAGATATTAAAGCACTGTTTAAGCTTGTTATGTCAATGTTGTAATCTTACAATGCTGGGTCAATGGGATAGCAGATAGTTTTCATCTCATTAGTGTGGACAAATCAATTACTAAAATGCACTGTGTGTGTGTGTGTGTGTGTGTGTGTGTGTGTGTGTGTGTGTGTGTGTGTGTGTGTGTGTGTGTGTGTGTGTGTGTGTGTGTGTGTGTGTGTGTTGATTTCATAAAAGTTTGACTAATGGTGTTTGTTGTATAATAATAAATATATAGACATACAGGTGGCTGTTATGGACAAAAATATACTTATTAAGTCATTAAAATCATTGCATTTCTGCTACCTCAAAGGCCCAACGTTGCAATATGACAATATATTACTACATTACAATTATAATACATTATAATATAATATTTACATTACATAATAATAATAATAATAATATTTATATTACATTATAATATAATATTTTAGTAAAAACTAAAATATTGTACTGTTCATTAATGTTCCTTATGCATAATAAGCATATATCTAATATTAGGCATTACAATGTTCAGTAATTCATGTCGTATATACCTTGTAAAAATATGAAGCAGATTTAAAGGTTTGCATACTGTAAATTGTGAAGAACGCCAACCTTTCTTCAGCAGAATCACATGCAGGAGCGCGACGCAGACTGTTGACGCCATTACTCAGTGCTACAATAAAAGTCCCGTTCGCGCGTTCATAATACAGTTCTCAACATTTAAAGTGGATTAAAAACGTCACAATTAAAAGACAATAATGAGTGTTGTTCAATGGTTTGAGGAGAATTTAATATAATTCTGAGAAGTATATACGATGCAAACACTATAAAAATACCTAAAAATGTGTACAAAATAGGATCATCCAAAATGAAGACAGCTCCCCTGTCTGTCTGTAAATTTAATTCAATATTGCTTTATTGGCATGACAAATGTTACTAATGTATTGCCAAAGCATTTATAAAGTTTACATAAAAAGTAACATACATATATAATAAAAACAAAGTAAACACAGTAAATTGTAGTAATAAAAAATATGATGTTTATGTATAATTAAATAAAATATAAATAATATATCACATTATTCAATATATCATGATATAATTTAATATATCACAATATTATTCAACATATAGTATTCATACAAATAAAAATAGATCAGAATATACTGTACATTTAACAATCAACATTTTAGGATAAAACAGTATTAAAAACAAAAATAACCAGTATATTTACAATGATTCATTTATCAATCTTTTTATTATAATTTGATTAATAAAATTAATGTTGTCATTGTATTATCTGTCTGTCTGTCAGAATGCAGCGTCTTTTATTTTGCTGTATGACGTCATGTACTTGCCTCTGGTTTTGTTATGATTTAAATTAAGCGCTTCGGGTCTCGCAAATATGCGCTCTTGCAGCACCATTGCGCTTTTTAAACGATGTAAAACGTTTTGTTTGTTATTGGATGTAGCTCTTTATACTTTATACACTTTATATAATGTTTTTGATTGAGATTTAGGTTGAATATACAGCGCGTCAGAACGATACTGTCAGGAAACCCGCGCATTTCTCTTCTGTAAGTTACCATCTAATCTAAAACACGAACTCAGTCACTGAAAGTAGAAATAAAGACACTGAACTTTTAGAAACTACGAGTCAAGTGAATCAAATGGTTCGTTGAACAATTCAGTGAATCGAATCTCCCGCCGAAGTGACCCGCAGGTAAAACAGTAGCGTTATAATACACGATCATTTAATGCCTAAATAACAATAGTTGGTATGACCTTCTGTTATTAATTATTACCTTTTAAGCTTCTCCTTTGTCTGCTTTGTATTGACTAGCGAAGTGATTAAGACAGAGGTTTAGTCTTCATTTCTTTCTGTTGACTATTCTCCTCTTAAACAGACAGAAAAACAGACTTTATCAGGATTTATTTGTATATCACTTTTACAATGTACATTGTGTCGAAGCAGCTTAACAGTCCAGTCCAGTCCAGTTTTCAGAGTTGAAGTTCAGTTCAGTGTGGGTTATTCTTCACTGCTGAGAGTCCTAACACTGAAGAGCAAATCCATCCATGAATATACTTCAAGTGGAGGGCAGAAACCTCTCACATTTGATGAACAAGTTCTTCATTTGTGTTCTGGAGATGAATGAGAGGCATTGAGGTAAAGTTGGTTTTATATAGTGTTTACCAGGCTAATTTGAATATTCGGTCAGAATTAGCGTGCAAGTACAGGGTTCAACGCTAAGGCTTTTTCTACTGGCCTGACCGGACAAGTGGTTCAGATTTTACTTGCCCTACCATTTCACTGGCCCCACAAAAAAAGCAATAATAGCTAGTCGTAATTAGGGATGTGTATTGGCAAGGGCCTCACGATACGATATATACCGCGATACATGGGTCACGATACGATATAATACAATACATATTGTATTGTTTATATGTATTGCGATACAATAAATATTGTGATATATTGCAATAGTTTGTATTAGTATGTGTCACATATTGACAACTTGATAAAGTCGGCAGACAAATTAAAATTCCAATTTATTTTCTATCCATTCCAATTCACTAAAACTGCACCATGTGATTGAACAGAGAACTATAAATATTGCAAAGCTTACAAATGGCATTTATTTTTTTGTCTAATTCAGTACTCTCTGGTATAGCATTTAGTGTTGGGCTATGTTGACCAATTTGGCATCGTACGATGTCTAATGTGAAACATGGCAATGGACCATGGCATCGTCGTCATAGGGGGAGGTGTACTAAGTATTTATGAATAATTAATAAATTCATAATTAATTAATTATTTGTAGCCTACCGTATCAACTACCTGACCTGCTTGGCCTTTGTTTTACTCATAACCAAATCATAAATAAATAAATAAAGATAAGTTACACACAAATTACCACCTGTCAATCATTTTTTTCCGCGGGACTCTGGCATGACTAGGCAGAGTAAACCGTGCCGTTATGGCATCCACACACTTGCTTGGTAAAAAAGCAACAGGAACTAACCAACAGTATCTGAGGTTTTCACTAAAATTACTGAGTACAAGCGTGAAAGCGAAAGACTGAAGCAGTGTACTGACGCTGTGACACGTTACCTGAGAGAATCAAAAGACTGAAGAGTCGTTAGATAGAGACGAGATTAATTAAATATCACGTTTAACAACTAACTTATAGTGAGACGCAATCCAGCGGTACATCCTTGATAAACAGTCTGTACCAATGCTATATGACTGTATAAAATATATAGTCCGTACACTTCTCTGGAGTTCAGAGAAGCGCATGACTTCTGATCCCGTACTACTTGGCGTTTTGTTGATCGCGAGTTAGGGACATCTACAGGAGCGGAGGATGAGGTCATTTGGCACAACTTGAATCGATACTTGAGGTTGGATTATCCATACACTATCGTAAAAGAAACTATCGCGATAGTTAGATGTATCGATAATATTGCACAGCCCTAGTCGTAATAGCAATTTCTTTGCTACAAAAAAAGTGTCAAAATGTTTGATCACTAGAATTTAAGTATTAAAAAAATAATAATAAATGTATAATGAACAAAATTGAATCAAAGTGTTATGCAAACAAAAGAAGCAAAATGTGCAAGTATTTTATTGCAAAACAAAAGATGGCTGACCTGCCAAACTGATGGTAAGCTGTTCAAAACATCACTTCATTTTTTAGTCGTGGTGGTCCCTCGTAAATATCTGCTTCCAAGACTTTAGAAACAAAAGTTTTCTTTTAGCATCATCATTTGATGTTGCCGCCATGTTGCGGTCTCTTGGATGTACTGGTTGTTATGAAAAAAAAATGACGTGCCCACAACATCCAATCAGATAAGAGGAATCAAGAAGGTAGCATTTGAAGGATTAAAAATACAAACAGTTTCTCGATTCCAAGACTGTATTTGCACGCAATTGACAAATAGTCGCATGCAAATTAAACTTTAGTGACCCGATCGGGCCAGTAACGATCCTGTCTACTGTCCTGAGCATCTCACATGCTGGCCCCGGGTCATCTGACAGTCCTTATTGTTGAGCCCTGAAGTATGACTTCAAAACAACATTAACACTATCTAATTGACTGTAAACAATGCTGTACTTTAATAATCATTGGCTGCTAATATAATTTCCCTATTTAAAATGTGCAAAGAACATCTTTCTGAAATTATATTATTAAGGAGAATGTCTGAATATCCGAATATAAAGCCAACTTTACCTCAATATGAGAGGCAGTGAATCTGACTGGTGTGGCCTGAAAGATTCCCACACTGCAAAAAAAAAGCCTTTCTTTCCTAGAGATTTTGTCTTGTTTCCAGTTCAAATATCTCAAAACGCTTAAATCTAGAAGCATTACTTAGACAAATACAGCATTATTTCAAACCAAAAACAAAATCGTCGGTGTCACGGTGGCTCAGTGGTTAGCACTGTGGCCTCACAGCAAGAAGGTCGCTCATTCAAGTTCCGGCTGGGTGTGAAGTTTGCATGTTCTCCCCGTGTTGGCGTGGGTTTCCTCCGGGTGCTCTGGTTTCCCCCACAGTCAAAACACATGCACTATAGGGGAATTGATGAAATAAACTGGCAGTAGTTTGTGAATGTGAGAGTGTATGGGTGTTTCCCAGTACAGGGATGCAGCTGTAAGGGCATCCGTTTGTAAAACATATAATGTAATAGTTGGCGCATCATTCCACTGTTGTGACCCCAATGAAAAGGACTAAACTGAAGGACAATGAATAAATGAACAAAATCGTCCCAATCTGCTGTTTCTGTGCTGCTGACCAGTGTTTCCAGATTGAGTTGATGGTGTAATGTCCAAAAACTGTTCAAAATGTTGAGTCTTTGCATTTTATGTTAGCTTTATCTAGCTGATATTGCTGTTTTCAATTAAAAATATATTAACAATGTTATACAGAGATTAAAGACAATCTAAACAGTCATTTAAACCTAAAAAACACTAAACTAAATGACTTAATTTCCCAGTACTGCGTTGCAGCTGAAGGGCATCCTCTGTGTAAAACATGCTGGATAAATTGGTGGTTCATTCCATTGTGGCGACCCCTGATTAATAAAGGGACTAAGTTGAAGGAAAATGAATAAATTACTTAACATGTTTGTTGCATTTTGTTGTTTTATCAGTTTCAGGTTGGTTCAGTTTATTCAGAGTCTTTTTCTTACTCTATGGGCAATATAATAGAGTAAAATAATGGGACATTCTGTCCTCCTCCATTCAGAAATGACTACATCATGCTGTAGAGGTGATCCACATCTAAAAACAGTGTAGATTATACGCTTCTTCCTCGCTGTATGTGCTGTACACTTATAATAATGCTGTTTGTAATATTATTGGGTGGTAAATATGTGCTTTTATACGTTAATAACTGAATGTCAGGGTCTTTTATTTACAGCAGATTAAAGTTTGTTAGAGTCTTGTATCCCAAATGATGATTAAAGGAATAGATGAAATATATGTCCTGAAAATATGTAGTACTATCAATAAAATAATAATCCCAATTATTATTGCATCCATGAGTGGATATTAAATGTTACACAAGCAACATTTACATTTGTGCTGTAAATTAATACTTAAAGTCTCGAAAGCAATGGGTTAGCAGCTTGATAAATTATTATTATTATTAGTATGTAAATTTATTAAAATGCTTTAAAGCAGCTTGAGCAAGTCACAATGACGATTTGTTGTATTCTCGTTTTAGATGAGCAAATCAGAGCAAGAGTCAAGACGCCACTCACTGAGATCACTAGTAAGTACACAACATGGAGATTATTGGCAATCAGATGATAATTTTTAAATTTCAGAGTTTTACAACCCCAAATCAGGAAAAGTTGGGACAGTATGGAAAATGCTTTGACTTGAGTTTTATTGCAGACAATATGAACCCAATATATTTCATGTTTTGTCTTGTCAACTTCCTTTCATGTGTAAATAAACATCCTTTCCTGTCATTCAGTTTTTAAACCTTTATTCCTTCAAAAAAAGAGTTAAAGATGATGATTATTGAGTTTTATGTTGGCTTGTATCCAGCTGTTTTGATATTTTGTTGTTTATATAATTCAGTAACATACTGAAAATGTTACAGAGGTATGTAAAAGAGGTGTGTACGATAATCTACAAACACATTCAAACATAAATTACATTAAGCTAAATTAATTAAAATGTTTATTGCATTTTATTGTTCTACCAATTTTAGTCTCTTGTCACTGCGACAAGTTTGGCCCGATCCCAATTCTATTTTTTTTAGAATTTTGTAGAACCCTGACCTAGATCATTTTATTATTATTATTATTATTATTATTATTTAAATGTAATAATACACTCTAAAGCAGCTTGAGCAGGATATTCTGTTATTACATGGTGCTTCATGAATGAAATAAAAGATTTTATTACTTCTCATTTTAGATGTAAAGATTGAGCCAGCAGTTGTGACGAGACCCGCAGAGGTCAGGAGTAAGTCATTATGTTTCAATTTCAGTCTCAATTTTAGATCATTGCGTCCATGGGTGGATATTAAATATTACACAAGAAACATCACCTAGATCAGAGATGGGCAGCTTCAGTCCTGTAGGGCCAGTGTCCTGCAGAGTTCTGCTCCAACACTAATCAAACACACCTGAACAAGCTTATCCGTGTCTTCAAGATCAATAGAAAGCCACAGGCAGGTGTGTTTGATTAGTGTTAGTGCAAAACTCTGCAGGACAACGGCCATCCAGATCATTTATTATTATTATTATTTATATTTAATAATGTACTCTAAAGCAGCCTGAGCAGGATATTCTGTTATTATGGTGTATGGTATAGTAGGGTGTTTCCTGAATGAAATGAATGACAGTAATAAATGGTTTTATTCT
>CAIGQZ010032295.1:27555-41853 GCA_903798205.1 Danio tinwini | reverse complement strand
ACCTGACCATTACTCAGCTGATGGAGTATACACTAACCTGACCATTATTCAGACTCTAGATGGAGACACAGACAGACGAGTGTGATAGATATGGATGTGGATGTAAGCATGTGAATGAATGTATTCACTGATGATCAAGATAACTCTCAGTTCCTGGGTGAGTGTGTGTTATTCAGCGAGAGTTATCTGGGAATAACAGACCTTGGAATGTCACAACAGACCAATCAGTATCCAGTATTTCAGGCAGCCGTGTAATAAGTGGGGGATAATACAGACTAATTAAGTTAAAGTTTGTTATAGTGAGTAAACATCTCTATTATGCAGACGCAGCCCTGCTAAATGTTCTTCCCTTATGCTTCACATCAGGAGTGCTGTATTTACTGATGACCTGTGTAAAGAATGAAGAACTCTGGATATTTGGCAGAGTCCTGCAGAGGGCAGTCTGTGTTTAACAGGTGAGGACAGCCGACAGGGAACACTCCTGAATCAACATCCCTCAATAAAACAGCTCTTTGTGGATCTTTAATGTGAATATAAAACACACAGTACACTCAGCTTTTCTTTACCGCATTAATCAAATTCTCTTTATCATTAAAACTGGAAACTGCAGCTGCAATAGCTCTTATTTAGCTCAGGATTTGATGATTAATGGACAGTTCAGCATTATTTGAACTGAGATCTTTTATAAATGACTCTACTGTCACTCCTGGTCAGGTTAATGCACTGTTAATGGAGAAACAATTTTATTTCTGTTAAAGGCATCGTTCAGCCAAAATGTGAATTCAGTCCTCATAAGTTTCCTGAGTTAACTCTGAATTAGCTATCCCCGAACTTTTAAACAGCACTGTAGATACAGAATGTCGTGTTCACTAATACAGATGATGGACAGAGAGTCTACAGTGTGTGTTTAGTTTGCTAAAGTTCAAGCTCTGCTTTCATTAATGAACAGAGCAGTGAAGAGTCGAGCGGGATATTTACAGAAAAACAACTTTAAGTTTTAAAGAGCTTAAAAATAAGCAGCGTCTGCTGAGTGTGTGTGTGTGTGTGTGTGCAGCCAGTCTGAATGCAGCCATCTGTGTTCAGTGTTGTCAGTGAATGAGTGTCGGTCAGCAGAGCTCACACTCTCCATATGCTCCGGAAGCTGCGCTGCCATTAATCTGACCATCAAACAGGAGTGGATCTGCTTTGTTATGCGTTCAGAGCTGCGTGTGAAGGCCGTCTGAAGGGCTCAGCTTTTCTTTTTTTGCACACGACAAACAACAAGCGACAGATCGGATTCCTTCATCTCCAATGCAGAGCTGTGAGGGAGCTCACATACTGTATAAAACTTAAGAGCAGAAACCTTCCTGAAGGTGAACGTGCGGCAGAATACAGAAGGCTTTACTAATGATTAAAGCCATTCAGTTTGATACGCGAGTCAGTATTTAAGCTGAACATGTTTTCTTACAGTGTACTTTTAATTTCCTTCAATATTGTTGGTCTTTACACTTCTGTTGTTTGCATTTATTCAGTCAGTTCACCACAGAGAATAAAGCCTCTTGTTTTGCACTTACCAGACATGCACACACTGACTGTATATATGACCATAATGAGACTTTAGTGTGACTGACACTGTGAGTGTATTCAGACAGTGTTGTGCAGTGAGTGTGTGAATTCAGACCTGTCTGTGAGCGGTGTGATGACCAGGCGAGGAGTGTTTCCCAGATACTCGTATGAGTAGAGGAACTGAGCGTCGCAGATGTTGGCGAAGCAGTGTTTCTCTCGGTCTCCCCAGCGGTGCCGCAGCTGAGACAGCCACAGGAACGCCTGAGAGTTCTCCACCTGACACACACACACACACACACACACGCACATGCACACACAGAGGATTAGACAAATATACAGCTCAACTCAGAATTATTCACCCTGCTGTCACATTGTTAGTCTTATTTGAATATTCCCCACATGATGTTGAACAGATTCAGGAATTTTTCCCAGTATTTTCATGTTAAGGTCAATATTATTAGCCCCCTTCAGCAATATTTATATTATAGGTTTGACAGCAGGGCGAGTGATCTTCAGTGGATCTGTGTATCACAGCTGAGCTGAAACCCTTTCATTAGGTCTGCTGTTCTGCTGAAGCTCAGGCTAATATGAGCAATCACACACTCGGCCTTTCGTCATGCAGAAACACTGTGTGTGAACATTCTCTCATGAGGCGCCTGAAGGACTTTCACACTCCTCATGCTGCTGTCGCCAGTGCATACACACACACACACACACACACACACACACACACTGCTGGAGATTCAACACAGACGTCTGAAAACACTTCTTCAAATCTCATAATGGCTCGTTCCGCCTCAAACTTCACATTTCAGAAGCAGCCCGACTCAAATTTCACCGTCTTTTTTATGTTTTTGATTTATTCTTGTGTGACACGGTGGCTTAGTGGTGTCACACTGTGGCCTCACAGCAAGAAGGTCTCTGGTTCGAGTCCCGGCTGGGTCAGTGTGTGTTTCTGTGTGGAGTTTGCATGTTCTCCCCGTGTTGGCGTGGGTTTCCTCCGGGTGCTCCGGTTTCCCCCACAGTCCAAACACATGCGCTATAGGGGAATTGATCAACTAAACTGGCCGTAGTGTATGAGTGTGTGTGCGTGTGTGTGTGTGTGTGTGAATGAGTGTGTATGTGTGTTTCCCAGTACTGGGTTGCAGCTGGAAGGGCATCCGCTGTGTAAAACATATGCTGGAATAGTTAGTGGTTCATTCCACTGTGGTGACCCCTGATGAATAAAGGGACTAAGCTAAAGGAAAATGAATGAATGAATGATTTTTTCTTTAAAGTCAAACATAAATAGGGATGAAAGATGAAATATGAAGTGTCATGCAGGTATATTGACTAAATAATATGTGGTTTTGTGGTTCAGCACCTATTGAGGGGGCGTGAGAATTTGAGTCGTGCACTCGAGTAAATTATGATGATGATTTTTATGCGTTCACTAGAGTGAATCTGATTAACGTTAGCTCCACAGCAGCTATCAGGCACCTGTAAAGTAATGCACTCCAGTAAAATATATGCAAATAAAATGGAGCGGGTGCTTTTTAAAATGAATCACGGTGAATGAATGAAAGTAAAAGGAGTGTGTCCTAAAAGTTTGAAACCCCCTGCTCTAATCTGCTGATGCCTAAAAATGTATTTTCTGCACTGCAAAAAATGCTTAGATTTTTGTCTTGTTTCTAGTCCAATTATCAACAGTTGTTAATGAGGAAGCATTTCCTAGACAAGCAGAAAATATTGTGCTGTTTTCAGAGATAATGAGTTCAAATGAAGTGAGTTTCTCACTAAGACAAGCTGAATAATCTGCCAATGTGGTGAGCAGAATCATCTTAGGTCAAAAGGAAAAAGCTGATTATTTTGCTCCCCCAGTGGCAGATTACTTTGCTTGTATTAATTAGTATTTAAACTAATGGAAAATGTGTATTTTCAGGTCTTCCACATTATATTTCATCTGCAACAACACCGTGGACTCATAATGAAGTATAAAGACTGAATGTGTAATTGTGCAAACACTGGTTTCTCTGCATGAGAGACTGCTGCACATCAGATTAACCTGCTGCTGCATTTACAATAACAGGGGAGGAAATTAAATATGAAAGTTATGTGGATGATGTGACAGGATGATTGACAGGTGCTGTAACTAAGCAACAGAACGACCCATTAATGAGGAAGCAGTTTGTGCCAGAGCTCACACACTCGTCTGTCATTTTTCTTCTTCTATAGACTAAGTAGATGAATTGAGATGAAGCATTTCTCCTAAAACAACATTATCAGTAGAGGTCAAGGGGGGTTAAAGTTTAGCTAAACCACAATGTCCTCAAATGAGCCCTAAACATGAGCAGGAGAGCAAATGAGACACTTGACTAAGGCGGCTCAATACTGAAGAGATCTGCCACTGCAATACTTTGTTTTTCAGATATATACTGTATACTGCACTGTGAATATCACTTCACCAGACCGCTTACATAGCTCTATTTGCAAAGAATTCCTTCATTTGGATAACTCTGCAGGGAAGACAATAATGAATAAAATATTACAAACAAATTACAATAAATAATAAATGAAATAAACTGTGTTTTGTGGTCTTCAGGGGAGTCTAACAGTATTCATGTGCACAAATTAAATCATCAAATGTAACAATACCACAGTGCAGTATAGTCTTCATTGTAGAAATAATTAAACACTATTAATCTTTCTTAAAGTTATAAAGAGCTCAAATTCCCTGTCCTGAATGCTTTAAACTCCCTTAAAAACACGCACGTGCACGCACACGCACACACACACACACACACACACGCACACAGAGAGAGACAGGCCTAAAAACACTGCATTATATGCCTTTCCTACTCAGAGATTTGTCTTGTTTATAGTGCAAATATCGAGGAGCATTTTCTAGACTAGCACAAAATATTGTCATGTTTAGAGAAATAATGAGTCAAATTAAATGATGAAACAAGCAGAATAATCTGATGATGGGGAAAGATAAATAATCAAATGTCAGAAAGAAAAACTAGATTATTCTGCTTCCCCCATTGTCAGATTATTGTGCTTGTTTTCAGGTAGAACACAGCATAATTCTGCATATTATTTCTTTAATCAAGACACTATATCTAGAAGATGCTTCTTGATTTAAGAATTTCTGGATATTTATACTAGAAACAGGACACAAACATGTAACTGATAACTCTTCCCTTTATGATGATTACGTCAGCCTTCACTGTGCTGCAGGTCAGCTACAGCATAATCAAAACAGATCCTGTGATGCCTCTACTGTGAATGTGCACACACTGTGATATGGATGATGAAATGCAGTTGCACACAGGACAGGAGAATGAGAGCATTCTGAGCACCTTCTGCATGATGATCTTGTCCACCACGTCTCTGGCGTGCACGTCGATGGTGCAGATGGTCATGACCTTCTGCCGGTCTCCAGGCGTCAGCTGCCCGATCAGCATGGTGATGAGTGTGTTCAGCTGGTTCACCTGCTTCTTATAATACTCCTTCATGGCATTCTCGTATCCCTCCTCCAGCCTGGAGAAGGCCATGCCAACATCAGTGGTCCACCAGATCTGAGTGCAGGTCAGCGCCACCTGGAGGAACACGGACACATTAGCAGGACAGAATCATCAAGTACACTCACTTGGAAAGTACACCTTAGCTTTCCATACGGTTATATTTCTGTGCATTTGGGATTATGGCAGAAAAAATGCAGAATGGAAATGCCAAGATGAGCATACATTTTGAAAACCTACGAGCAATTTCATGCAAATGTCAACCTCACCATGAAAAAAATAACGTTTTCAGCAAAATAGCGAAACCCTATCTGTGTTTTGTGTGCAGTCTTTGCTTTACAGTGCTGTAAAATACTCAAAACGTCTCTGTCAGTGTTAACAATTATATTTGATTTACCAAAGTCAAACCAGTGCCAACTTCACATCTGTCACATCCATAATGAAGCTTTTCCCTCATTCATGTAAAAGCGTTAAATAAAATCAATCATGTTTGTTCAATAGTCAGCTCTTACCCATATCAGCACTGTTTCTGTTGGGTTGTGCAGTTTAATTTACAGAATTTCTACAAAGTATGTTGTATACTATAAACTTGCAGACTTTTATGGTAACATCCATAACACAGGTTTATTTCCATCACTTAAAATACAAAATATATTAACAGATTGAAATCTTCCTGATCCAATAACTCTGAGGTTAGTCGTTTCGAAAATATATTGAATGATGTTTTAATATTATAATGTTCACATTTACTTTCTGTGCATTTCATTTCCTTCGGCTCAGTCCCTTTATTCATCTGGGGTTGCCACAGTTGAATGACCCGCCAACTTATCCAGCATATGTTTTACACAGTAGATGCCCTTCCAGCTGCAACCCAGTACAGGGAAACATTCACACACACTTATACACTACGGCCAGTTTAGTTGATCAATTACCCTATAGAGCATGTGTTTGGACTGTGGGGGAAACACCATGCCGCCCCTTTCTCTATGCATTTATGTTAACGGTTTTTACTGCAAATGTCACATCCATATAGCTGGAACTGCTCTTATCCAAATACAATAAATAAATAAATAAATAAATAAAAATAAATAAATAAATAAATAAGTAAAGTAATAAATAAAAATAAATAAATAAATAAATAAATAAATGTAAATAGTTAATCTGGTTTCCATCTATACAAATCATAGTATACCAATAACAAAAATTAATTTTATAATCTATTAACATTAAAACATGATATAATTGTGCTTCACTGGGCTGACAAAAGCTTTTTCAGTGATGTGTCAGCTATAATGTGCTCATTTATTAAAATAACTAATAATACTGTAAGTGACTGCTGAAAGCATGGTGTGTGTTATTCAGAAATGTCCTCCTGTGTTCCTCATTCACACTGACATTTTTCACTTGAGTTTCAATGAACTTTCCAAATCAATGTTAGTTCAGGAATTAGATGAATTGATTGAGCAGACGCTTTAATGCGAAGAGGCGGATTTAATCATTCAGTTAGTGAAGCTGCCAATGCCACAGATTCAGCTGATCTGAGCTGGAAACACAGCAGCATGTCTTTAATCCTTCAGTCGCTCATTCACAGAGTAATGCTGAGTAGAGGAGCTGCTGCTGCTGCGGCATCACTGCTGGACAATCATCAACATCACAGTGTGTGTGTGTGTTAGAGTGTGTGTGTATATGGTGTGTGTGTGTGTGTGTGTGTACATTGTGTGCGTTTGTGTCTCTTTATAAGTATTTGTGTGTGTGTGTGTGTGTGTGTGTGTGTGTGTGTGTGTGTACAGTATATATGTGTGTGTCTGTGCGTGTGTGTTTGCCTCTGTATGTGTGTATATGTGTGTATATGTGTAAGTGTGTGTGTGTGTGTTCAGTACCTGAGCCGGGTAGTCAAACAGCCACTGTTCTCTGGGTTTCTCCTCATAGGCAGCGACTGCTTCGGTCATCTCATGACACACAGTGGCTCTCATACTGTCCATAACACGGTTCAGCCACACTTCAACCTGCACACACACGCACGCACACATGCACGCACACACACACGATCATTCTTCACAAGCACAACTACAATAACACATTTACACACAATAATCACCACTAAACTTGATATTGTTCTGTTTCTCTTGATGTTTATGAGTATTTTCCACTAATATATGAGTGTGTGTGTAGTGATGTGTGGACTGTGATCTCCAGTTGTTTTGTTAGATGACTTGATCAGTTTAGTCTTTGCTTCTGACTGCTCTAATGGACCTGCACACGTATATTACTGTGCAGCATCATGCTGGAGAGAATATTACTGTGACAGAGAGATCTGAGACACTCATCTATGATCAACACTAGATATAGTCCTTTATATATATATATATATGACACATTATTTTACTGCTAGTGGCAGCACTGCTCTTCTGAATAAGCTCATCAATGATTGACGTGTTTGTGTGTGTGTCTGTGTGTGTCACCATCACAGGTACGGTCTGCAGTGCACTGTGGGTCGTGTGTGTGTGTGTGTGTGTGTGTGCACCTGTCCAGTGCAGTCACAGGCATGGCTGAAGGGCACGTGCTCGTCCTCTTTGCTGAACATGCCCAGAGCGGTCTTCTGGAGCCTGCCATCCTCGCCCGCCTGGAACTGCAGCTTGGCCATATTGTCAAACAACTTGGACAGATGCTTCTGAACCTGCAGGAGGAAGAGCACCGCTCAGCTCTGCACACAGCTCTGTCCTGATCTGACTTTCAGAAAACTTGCGCTCTGCCTCCCAGACAGAGGAGCAGCAGTGAGCTACAGCGCCATCTAGCGGCAGAACACTTTCTTGAAGAAATCTGAACGTGAGATTCAAGTAGACTGAAGATGTTTGAGAACAGGAGTCACATACTTTTACTGAACTGTACCTTAATTATGTCCAATGGTGTAAGAGCAAAATGAGGAACAACAACTCCTATGAATATACACATAGCATGAGAGTGATTTGTCTTCATTAATGCACACATATCTTTATATTGTCCTGTGTATTTCATTATATTTATTTCTTTGATTATTTATTGTGCTGTAGCACCATTATAGTGTTTTCAAAAAGTGAAATATGAAACAGCCCCCTGTGAAATAAACCCTGAGGTGTTTATTAATGATTTATTGATTTATGTTTAAGACAGTCAACAGCACACTTTTGAGATTATAATAATAACTCAGCAGGTTTTCTAGCAGGAGCTCCATGAGGACAGAGAAATGTTGAACTCTTTACTGTATTTTAAATGATGAACACTCGTTTCTGTCATGTGTGATGGTATAAATGCACTGTCAGGTCAGCAGCCTGTGTGTGCTGGCTTGTGTGCATGTGTGTGTGTGTGTGTGTGTGTGTGTGTGTGTGTGTGTGTGTGTGTACCTGGTGCGGGTCAGTGCCGCTAGACAGGATGTCGAGCAGGTCAGCGGAGGAGATAAAGTAGAAGCGAGGGAAGGCCAAGCGTTTGGTGTCCAGATACTCAGACAGGGCTTTCTCACAGAGGGCCAGCCTGCAGGAACAGCAGAAGCACATCACAGCAGAGCATCATGGAACACGCTAATGCTCGCGTGTGCTTCCTGAAACCAATGTAGTTGATCAATTCCCGTATAGCACATGTGCTTGGACTGTGGGGGAAACCGGAGCACCCAGAGGAAACCCACACCAACATAACATGCAAACTCCACACAGTTATATATATAATATATGTATAGTATATATATATATATATATATATTATTATTACTAGTATTCAGCTTAAAGTGCCATTTAAAGGCTAAACTTGATTAATTTGGTTAATTAAGTAAGTCATTGGATGACAGAGGGAAATTATTTATTAAGGGCCTAATAAAACTGACCTTAAAAAGTATTGTTATTTAAAAAAAAACACTTTTATATTCCAGCCAAACTAAAATAAACAAGACTTTCTTATTCTTAACGCATAAACATCACTTCAGCTGTACTTGATGGTAGATCAGTGATGCTTTTGGCCTTTCTGATTCTTGCCAGAGTAACAAACTGCTCACTCCAGCAAACTATTTACTATATTAGCCCTGACTGGCGTCAGAGAATGATAATATAAGTCTGGATTCTGAATGGCTGTGAATATTTAGCAATTATTAACACATTTGAGTTTGTGTGTTAGTTATTGTTCTTTGGTATTCAAATGCAGATGGTCTTTTTAGAGTATTTATAAGTCTTGTTTCATTCCATGTCTCTGTAAAGCACTTTAGCCAGTCTTGACTGTTTTAAATGTGACATATAAATAAAGTAAAATTTGTTTAATATATATATAAATATATTTGAAGGAAGATGAGGATATACAGCATGAGAGTGAGTAAGTATGTGAGTCGTTCATTAGTCCTGCAGAGAGGAAGGTGAGATAATCAAACACACAAATATCTGCTAACCTGCTCTGGATGTCCTCCAGCTTGTTGTAAAGGCCCGGTTTATTGGTGGCCTCCACAACGTTGGGTGTTTGTTTGGCATTGAGAGTCAGCTCTCTGAAATCTCCATCAATCCCTTCGAAACGCTTGGAGTCCTGCAGAGACGGTTATGAGGGAAAGAAAACTTCATTAGGACAGAAAGCCCTCAGCAGCACATCTGTGAGTCTGGCCACAGGCGCGTGCAGTAATTATCCAAATGATTTCAGCTAGAAGCAGACGCTGGACATCTCCATGTGTAGCGCAGAGCCGCAGGGCAGGACAAGATGCTCAGATCCTCTGTGTCTCACACGTCTGCTCCACATTTACACACTGCAGACTATTAGAGCGCAAAACAGCTCGTCGGTAAAGAGTGAAGAATATGGGGATTTGGATGAGCCGTATACTTACTGCTCACACACACACACACACACACACACACACACACACACACACGAGTGCTGCATGCTACTGAAAAAAATACACAGATGTGAAGCATTACGATAATGATATAGCACGATATGACACTTCTGTATTAAACTGCTATTTTATTATCTGTGTTTTTAAATAATTTATTGAATGATACTGAAATAAACAGGTCAAGTATATTTTTCACATCTAATCCATTAATTAATTAATAAAAAAACTGTGAATATGCAGAGATTTAGTCTTTAAACACTATGAATGTGTGAAAACCTGAGCAGATATTCAGACTCTGACTGGCTGTTGTCATTTTCCTGTCTTGTCTTGAGAGAGACATTCAGTGCATAAAATGCATGTAATTTATCAGACATCTGTGACATGTAATAGTGTATATATAATAATGATGTTTCTAGCTCTGCTCTACACACAACGTACAGTACTGAAACCTCATGCTGAATATTGATGAATGGAGACTCAAACGCTACTGAACGTTATGGCTCTATTCCTCTAGAAATCCTCTAATCCTGCTAAAGCATCGCTCTGCTTCAGGATCTGATGTTATTCCTGCACTTGGAAAAGATTAAATATTCATTTAGAGGAGCCCATAAATTCTCTAATGTATGGCCAGCATTATTATCATCTTTCTCTGCTATAAATGTGCTTCTGGGGGAGTAATGGGATGTTATTGCTATTTAATTTCTTGTCTTATGGAGGGTTTATGACACTTATAATACCTGATTGTCGACCCACTATTCAATTGTACTGTTATTTTATCTGAATGTTCTATTATATTTATTATTATCAGTCTGTTTTAGATTGGTTGCAGAGCTTTTTTGAATATAAAAACTTCACAATTCAATTCCTAAGCGTTTAATTAGATCCTCGATTTGATGAATACAGATTTATTTCAAACATATCCAAACTCCCAACACTGAACAGGGTGAACATCATTTTACAGATGCTAAATTATTATAAAGGATTTAGGAGACACAGACTTGCTTTTAAAATCCACAGCACATATTAAACCATCAACAAAACCCCCCGCAGCCTAATCGTTCAACATGTACAGGCTAAAAGAGTTTCTAATTTCTAATAACAGCTGAAAATATTGCACATCAGAAAAGTTAAAGGTTAAATAAGAATAGATGATTTTACATTTAAGATCAAACATAAGCACTTCAGCATGGCAAATCACACATATTGCTTTGTTCTTGTCAGCTTTACCGCTAAGGTATGCTTCCAGGTAAATATTTCCATGTGAGTGAGGTGAATACTGTGATAATACTCTATATCACCATGAAAGCTGAAGATAAGTCTACTCTTAAAAAAAGGAATGAATAACATGTGAACGCACCTCTGGCAGCTGTGAGCGGATGTCGTCAGAGCCGATGAAGATGCTCTCCAGGTGACACCAGGTCCTCTGCACCTCGAACCAGATAGAGATGATGGAGTCGGTGACGGACAGCTTGCGTTGCCATGTCGACACCTCCTCAAGGAAGAAGGAGATGTACTTGGAGGACATCAGGTTCTGCAGCTGCACCTGGTTGTCCTCCAGCGTCTCGATCAGCTCCTCACTGGACTTTAGCAGAGGAATCTGTGTCCGCGGGTGAGCCTCAAACTCAAAGCTCATGCTGGTCCAGGTGGCGTCCAGCTCGCCCAGCACCTTCTCCATGCCCATCTCCTTCACTGCACGGTCCACTATCCCCCGCACCTCCTCCTACAGGTAGACATATGGCCAAATTACTGATAATAACAATCATATGGAAAAGCTTGAATCCATCTACAGAATGCAATATAAGACAAATGACTGCACAACTTCCATTAAATCTGGATGTTTTACCCAAAGATGGACCCCTGTTACTGTGCAGTAGGACACATTGAAAATGAACTCATCAGTAAGAAACCTTCACTTCCTCCCAGCTGTATTCTTTGAAAAATGTGTGTCTTTTTTGTTTAATGTGTTAGTTTAATTGTTATTTCTTTTATTATTTAAACTACCGCTGCTGTCATGGATTGTCTAGTTATTTGTTTGTGAATTGCTTTAATGTATAAAAGTAAAGTAAAAACAATCATATCATGATATAATATACCTTCAATATATGGTGATAATGAACATGCACAATATTGATATGACGTGCTCTTCAGAATACTGTCAATAATTAATTAATTTTTTAAGAATATTAACACTGTAACAGCACTGAGTGATCAGAGGCTTTATTAGCTTAATAGCTCTGCCAGTGAGAGTGCTTGAACTCAAGTGCATTAAATGAACAGCCAATAAGAAGAAAGGGGCGGGGCATGTCAGACACTAGAGAGCATTTGATTGGGAGAAACTGAAGTAGGCAGATGGCAAAAAAATCGTGGGAAGAGACAAACTGCAATCTGTGGATGTCTATATCAGGATTATATCTTCTAAACATGAATAGTCACTGTTTTAGATCACACTAGCTAATAGATATCCTTAAAACTAACTGATTGTTTATTGTAATTTCACAGGATAGTTAATGAGAAACTGTGGGGCTACCTCAAAGTGGTGCAGGTTGAGGCGCAGCAGGTCTGCGAGCGTGGTGTCCAGGTCCATGGTGAACTGTACTCCAGTGGCCGACATCAGCTGCTGCCAGTGGCGCGGGCGTATGGCCGGATTCTGCAGCTCTGCCACTGCTCTCAGTGACGTCAGTGTGTTCTTCACCATCCCATCCAGCCCACTAAACACGTCCCACGCCCGTGCCTCTTTATCCAGCAGCCGCAGTTCCTTGGAGAAGCGCTTGCACTCCGTCTCCATGTCGTCCACGTTGATCTGGCTCCAGGGCGTCCTCTGCCAGGCCTGCAGACAGGAGCGCACTGCCAGTGCCTGGTCCCACAGCTCCTTCAGCAGCGGCAGCTCTCTGCGGCACTGCTTCAGCTGCCTGTAGTCCGGCACGCCCACCTCGAACAGATTGGCAGACTCCGTGAGGCCTGCCATCAGACTCTCCAGCTCCTGGATCTGTGTGTGTGCTGTGTCCAGCTGCTCATGCACATTCACACTGTCAAACCTGAACACAAACAAACCAACTGATCACAACAATGATACAAACCTGCTTATACTACATCTTAAAGTGTGTACAGTTTACTGAATAACTTTTCAGTTCCCCAATGTGGGTTAGCCCTGTTTCCATCATTGTTAGAGGGATGTTGCTAGATCAAATATGGCTGCAGCCAAAAGTTAACGGAAATTATTTATATTATTTATTACATTTCCCATTAATTGTATTTTACTAACGTCTACCCCTACCCTAACCCTAAACCCTGTAAAACAGTAGTAGTACAGATTATTATTTAAGTTATCTATTAAATTACCAAATAAATAGCATTTTTAATGTCTACCCCTAAACCCTAAACTAAACTGTCAAAGTACTGTAAAAAAATAATTATTGTTATAAAGTGTCATAAAAACTGCTGCTATGTTGATGAGCATATCGCACTTTCGGCGGGTCATGTATCTAGACTTTACCCTGTTAGAGCAGGTGACTGTAGTATTGGTAACCTAGCAACCAACAGTAAGCAAGGAACACATAATGGTTTTGCGTGGGTGTAATGTTCAGAGTTTATTCTGCAAATGCTTTTCCACCTCCTATTATTCGCATTAACCCATTTTCACACCCATTTTAAGGCTAAAATCACCTAAAGTAAGTGCAGAAACTGTTTTGGAAATTCTGAAATTTTTATTTAAAATTTGCAAAGCTTCATCACTAGATTTCTAATGCAATATTTAAAAAAAATGTTAATAAAACCTCATGGAAACCCAGCTATTGTTAATGGAGATAAAAAAACACAGAAAACATTAAATAATTATTTTCCATTATGTTAAATATTCATTTATAATCAGTCAAACCTCTTTACCATAGCCTCTCCACTTAACAGACTCACAATGTTTGTAGTTTGTCAAATTTTTACCCATGTTTGTTGTTTAGTGAGTATTGTATTGTGGGTAATATTAGCCATTAGCATGAATCTCCACTTTGTGTTGCGCATGGTGACCTGAAATAGCAGAGCATCCGGATAACTGGAATACCCATTTCAACTACACACTATTTAGCATAGATGGCATGTTTTAGGGTTTGAGTTAGCGCCAGCGATTGTGTAGTTTTCTGTTATATCACTGTGAATCAGTGTGTTCTGTATAAAGCATAGAGATGCGCTGCACCTAAAGAAGTGTTTCTTGCGGAAGGTCTCCCTGAAGGTGTGTTGCTCCACGTCAAACACAGCACATCTCCTGCGCAGGTTGGCCACCTCTGTGGCCTGCAGCGGAGCCACATGCTGCTTCACCTGCACCGCCTGCTTCTTCATGTTGTTCCACTTCTCCGGCAGCACCTGGCCATCAAACACACACACACACACACACACACACACACACACACACACACACACACA
>CAIGQZ010032295.1:0-27545 GCA_903798205.1 Danio tinwini | reverse complement strand
ACACACACACACACACACACACACACACACACACACACACACACACAGCCGCTAATCCACTAATATACACATACACTAATACAGTATTCAAGACTTCATAGTAGTATTAATGTAATCATTATCACATGAGCAACCATTATAGAACAGTATGTAATATTTTACAATAATAATATAGCTTCCAGGGTGGGTACGCAAAAGCAAAATACAACTATACACAATGTATATAGTAATTAAACTAACACATGTTCACAAATTCGTAATGTCTGTAGGGCTTTCTTGTTTTAGAGAGTCTCTAATACTGTTAATATATAAGTAAAGCTGCGTTGCTTCACTTACATTCATGAATTCTCTCATGTGGCATTATGGGATAGAGTGGCGTCTATTGGATTCTCACTACAGAATCTCAGAAATTCAAGCTAATACTATTTTGGCCTTTAAAAGAACGATTGACCCAAAAATGTAAATGTACTCCTTATTACTCTCCTTCAAGTCATTTCAAACCTGTATGACTTTCTTTATTTCTATTAAACACAAAAGAAGATATTCTGAAAAATGTCAGAAACCTGTAACCATTGACTTCCCTAGTAAGAAAAAAAATACAATAGAAGTCAATGGCTACAGGTTTCCAGCATTTTTCAAAGTACCTTCCTTTGTGTTCAATAAAAGAAAGTAAAACAGAAGAAACTCAAACAGGTTTGGAAAAGATGACAGAATGTTGATTATCAGGTGAACTGTGCCTTTAGGAATATCATGTGTTGATCAGCTGAGCATGAACTGACCTCCAGCTGTTTGTAGACTACATCCGGCAGCTCCTGCTCGTAAGTCTTGAGCAGGTCAATGGTTTGCTGCAGTGGCTCGAACATGTCATCCGTGCTGCTCTGTCTCTCCTTCACCGCCATCAGGAAACCCATGATCTCCACCAGTCCTCCATAGTCACCCTCCTCCACCTTCTGTCCCAGACCGGCCTCAGTCAGCCGGATGAACTCTTCCAGGTCAGACAGACTGAAACACACATCACACCAGCCATTCTGGCCCTTACAGGTCTCACGAAATCAAAATAACAATGATGTGCTTGAACTCAACCACTTGCCCTGACAGAACAACACGCTATTGTTCTGTACGGCAGTTTTTTTAAAAAGGGGAGGGGCTACTGTATCCTCACCCTCTTCTTAATGTTTCAGTTCAGATTACGCCAAACATCCAAAAATAAAACGCACATATCAAAACACTTCACGAGACCTTTAAAGGGTTAGTTCACCCAAAAAAGTGCAATTATGTCATTAATTACTCTCCCTCACATCATTTTTATCCCTTGAGACGTTCCCAGGGTTCCCACTTTAGACTTGCACAACACAAATATGAAATTCCCTGACTCTTAATGTCTGAAATAAACCTTTTAATATTCAATGATATTCTTAAAAAAATGCATGAACAATACACTCAGGAGACTGAAATAGCATGAGAGAAAGTAAAGACAGAATCCTAAAGTTTTCGTGTGAACTAACCCTTTAAACTAGCTCTGCTTATGTTATGCCCACAGTGTTCAACCTGTTAGTGACGTGGTCGATGAGGTGCTGTTTGAACATCAAGCTCCACTTCTTGACAGTGTTGAGTAGTGCACTCTTGAAGGCGCGAGCGTCCACCCTCATCCAGCGCTCAAACACCATCACTGACTCCATCCGCTGCAGCTCCTCGTACAGATGCTCGTAGGAGTCCACCTGCTGCCGGAAGCGCTCCAGAGTCGGAGGGGATTCTGGGACGCCGTGTTCAGCGTGTTCCTCAATCTCCTGGCTCGTCAGTACGTGGCCGTACAGCAGAAACTGACGCATGAACTCTTTGCGGTCGTCCACGTACAGGTAAGCGTAGCACTCCAGGGAGTTCCGGTACTCGCAGCACTTCATCATGATCCTCTTCACTCGCTCCATCACATGCTGACGGGTCTGCACCAGCTCCTCCATGTCCTCCATATCATCCTGATGGAGCAAGACCACAATATATACATATTTATATATATATATATATATATATATATATATATATATATATATATATATGATACTCTTGTTTAGATTAATTGAACCTTCAGATTTTGCTTGATTATTATTGGTATATACATTTATATACACCATATAAAAATGGTATAAAAATTGTCATATATGACTGGTTTTGTGGCCTAGGGTCATATATCATGTAAAAGATCATTTAGTGCAACTTTACAAACATACTGCACTGAACATGAGAACATTTCAGACCTTAGATGCTTTTGCCCCTGAACTCTTTATAAATGATTATATAAGCAGTCTGCTATGTACTTAAATACATCAAAATAATTTGCGTTTAATTAAGACTAACATTTTAATCTTAATTTTTATTCATATAAACCTCGGCATCAGAACATCTGTGTGAGCTCCATCCTCTTACTCCAGTGCAGCAATAGTGCTGATCCCTGATAAAGCTGTGTGTTTGGCATCAGTACCTGGTAGTCTGGGAAGCCGCTGTGCTCGGCCAGACGTGGCACCAGAGTGGAGGTCTTGAAGACATCTCTGAGCAAACCCTCCACCAGCTCATGGAGGCTGTCTGAAGCTCCGAGCTCCAGTGACGGCTGAAACACCAGGTCAGGAACCTGCAGGCGCAGCTGGGCCTCCAACAGTGGCTCTAATCCAGCATCAGCGTCTGTATCGGGACATCAGGGGAACTGTTTTACTGCACAAAAATCAATCTGCACCGCTAGAAAAAAATCATAATTTAACAAAGAGGAATCAGAAATAAGATAGCACACCTGTGTTTTCCATGAAGAACTTGAGCGTGCTCTCGATAGCATTGAAGAAGCCGTCGATGACCATTTCATCTACATAATCCACATAAATCTTCCACTGTGGAGACGACGGGTCTGCTTTGAAAAGGTTCAAGTTTTCCTGAAACAAGAACAAAATAGCTCTGTCTCACAACTGATTAGATTGTTGGAAGATGCTAATAAACCGGAGGAAGACTGGCGAATGGAAGAAGGCAGAGCAGAAACGAGATACACCCTTATAGATCCTCCCTAAATGACTGATAGCCCCACCCCAAAAGTGTTCCATGTGACCAGAAGTGAAGAAAATTGGTTTTGAGGAGCAGGCAAGGTTATGGTAATTGATTAAAGATTATTCATTCATTCATTTTCTTTTCAGCTTAGTCCCTTTATTAATCTGGGGTCGCCACAGTGGAATGAACCGCCAACTTATCCAGCACATGTTTTACGCAGTGGATGCCCTTCCAGCTGCAACCCATCACTGGGAAACACCCATACACTCTCATTCACACTCATACACTACGGACAATTTAGCCTATCCAATTCACCTGTACTGCATGTGTTTGGACTGTGGGGGAAACCGGAGCACCCGGAGGAAACCCACTCAAACGCAGGGAGAACATGCAAACTCCACACAGAAACACACACTGACCCAGCCGGGACTTGAATCAGCGACCTTCTTGCTGTGAGGCGACAACATTACCTACTGCGCCACTGCATTGTCATTAAAGATAATGAGGGCAAATTATTTGTTACTAAATAATGAAGTGCACAGATATATCATTTACAACAAGCACTACATATCAAAGAAGAGGAGCACATTTCTATTTCATAGCAACATTTAATGTTACTCTTTTTTAATGAAATAATGTTTCACTTGATAAAATGACAAGAATAATGGAAAATGTGTAGCACAAATGTGATGCTGGCCTCATTTTGTGGCAGGAAGATCCTGTTGTGTGCTGCTGACCTGCAGTAGGAGATGTATTCTGGCTCCTGAAGTGCGGATGTGGCTGTATGTACGCTCCACACGCTCGCTCCGCTCCTCCAAGTTCAGCAGCGTCTCCTTCTTGCCCTCCTTCCTCTCATGCAGCGGTGTGGCCCAGCTCTTCATCAGGCTCTGCATCTCCTCCACGTTGTCTTTAGTTCTCTGCAGGCGCTGCTCCAGGTCACTCACTGCCTCACGCACGTCCTGAATGTACTCCCAGATTCCTACAACAACACAAAAGCAGACCTGTTACTGCAGTAAACACTGTACAGTATATATCGCTGCACCACATATCCAGTCATGCTGCACAGGTTTATTTATGGCAATAGACAATCATCAAATGTTCTTTTATAGTAAGAATCATTAGACTATTCTGTAGAGATCATATTCCATCAAGTATTTTGCAAATTTCCTACTGTAAATATATCTAACCTCATGTTTGATTAGCAATGTGCATTGCTGAGAACTTGCAAATGCAAAATTCATACATGAAAATTCTTATTTATTCAGCTTCATATAATGTATGAATCCCGATGTCCAGAAATTGACATTTATGTGGTATTACATGGATATTTTTGTCCAGGGTCACATACTGTACATACAATCAGTGTTAATCCATGATTATATACTCCCTAACCCTACCAAACACCTAAACCCAACTACTACCTCAACAACTAGTAATAAGCAGCAAATTAGGAGTTAAAATCATATTTAATGGTTTACAGAGACTTGTACCTTCAAATATTCAATTCAATTCAATTCATTTTTTTTATTTGTATAGCGCTTATAAAATGTAGATTATGTCAAAGCAGCTTCACATGGAAGATTATGGTGAATGTAAACAGTGTCAGTTCAGTTTTCAGTGTTTAAGTTCAGTTCAGTTTAGCTCAGGTCAGTGTGGGTTAATAATCACTACTGAGAGTCCAAACACTGAAGAGCAAATAAAGAGTAACCCATTTTTTGACCAAAGTGTTCTACATGAACACACTTCTCCAGTAGTTGGTGTAGATTGTTGTTTATGTAATGTTGTATGCAGGATGTTCCTATTAGCTGAAGTAGTGAAATTAATGTTTGTGCTGTTCTTTTATGAGCCTGCTGTGGTATTGTGAGCATCTGAAGGCTCAACAGTGGATATCTCTCTACCTTCGCTTATCCAGCACATGTTCTCCTGGGCTTCTTTGAGCTTAATGTCGATGTCGGTCAGCTGGCCCTGGATCAGTGGCATCTCCACGTCCAGCACGGAGCTGATGATCTTGTTGTACCAGCCGGTGGTGAGCTCCAGGTTGGCCACATACTGCCACAGGAGCTCTCTGCTGGAATAGATCTCTGCGGCTGCATCTGGGATGATCTCGCCCTGTCTGGCCTCCAGGTACTTCACCTCCCGCAGCACTGACACCAGCTACAGGAGCAGATAAGAGTCTCAGCGCACACCCACACAACATTAGCACACCATCCAAAGCAGAAGGCTGACCTGCGGGCTGAAGTTGACAGAGAGCAGTCTGGATCTGGGCTCTCTGGATATCAGCGGCTTGTTCAGATTAAACTGTGACTTCTCGGCCACAGAACTGGTCCAGATGTCATACAGTTTAGATGAGTATCTGCAGATGACACCACAGTCATCCGCTAATGTTTCCATACAACTAATTTATTCGCATGCTGGATTATCACATTAACAATGTGTGTTGGAAATGCCAAGATGTGCAAACATTTGGAAAATAAATAAGTACAATTTACCACAATCACAAACAAATGAGAAGGAAAAATATCAGAAGAAAAAAGAGATATAAAATATAGTGATATGAATATACAGAATATAGTATATGGTCATATGAGCACTTTCTTCCTGTTGGATCTTCATGGTATAAATCACCATAGTCTGTAAAAGAGCAGTTTGGACATTTTCACAAATGCATTATTGTACATTCTTTTATGAATGAGTAAATTATTAAAAAAACATGTTGAGCGATTTCTTTAAGTAAGCTGCGCTGCAAAAATAATCAGCCAAAAAAACAAAAAAAAAACAAGACAAAATACAACAAATAATCTTGTTTTTACTTAAAAACTGAGATTATTTTGCTTCCTCCATTGGCAGATTATGTTGCTTTAGGGGAAAAATTCCCTTAATATCCACATATTAGTTCTGAAAACAATATTTTCTGCTTGTCTAGAAAATGTTGAGATATTTGAACTCGAGTCCAAATTAAGAAAGAATATTTTGTGGTGTGACAAAGACATGAACAGCAAAACATATCTCTGAACAGACCATTTCTTGAGTATTTAAACCTCAATTTCAAACATATGTACCATGCTAACTGCGCTATTGCTTTGTTATTGGCTGGATGTGTGTGGGAATGTTGTATCTGTGGCGTGTCGTTCATCACGAGCCCGCACGGGTCCCTGTGCTGTGGAGTAATCTCTTTATAGGCCATCATGAGAGAGCAGCCTTTATTGAATTTCTGCTATGAGTTTGATGCTCTTATTACAGAAGCAGAGCTGTTGTCCATGAAAGCAAATATCTCTTTGCTTCACACCAGTCGTACATCTCAGTGTCAGGATATAACGAGAGCAGATAGCAATAACAGGATTGTGTTTATGCAACAGCAATGATTAGCATCAGCTAACGAGGAGGTTTAATTTCAGACTGGAGAGAACACAGAACTGGCCTTTGGGAAATGCATCATTTGTTTCTTATACGAGGGAAATTGCACGTGAAACACACACACACACACACACACATAAAGACACGTCCGGGGTTACACAAGAGCGATCGCATGTTGTCCTGCATCAGCTATGCTTTACAACCCATTGTTCACTATTGGAGCCTAGCACATAATTGGAGAAAATGAGGCCCTGAAGTAATAATCTACAGACACTGGTTCCTTAAATAAGCAAATAAATCATCTTTATTTGTTTATCTCATGTGAAGGTCCCTCAGCAACACCAGCCTACAGTATCTTCATGTTCCAGCTTGTGTTCAAGCGTACAGCAGAGAATATACTGCAGTCCAACAAAAGGCCTTGTTTATTCACAGAGACTCGACGCATTCATTTCAACAGACCGACATCATTCTACTCTGTACACTGGCTAAATTAAAACTGTTCATCTGAGACTGAAGTTAGCAACTGAGACATAGAATGAAGATAAAAGATTAATAACAGGCATTCAGGAGGGCTAATACACTGATTTGATGCTTATGAATTATGAAAACAGTTGTGCCCTCATATTTTTGAGCACACTTTGATTAATGAAAGGTCTGTGGTGAGAACTTTAAAAACACAACTATTACCTTAATTAACTAATAATAAGTAGAAAATTAGTAGTTTATTTAAGAAATATTTAATTAATGATTTGTTGACAGCATAAATCTTCTGAACATTTTAGTCATCAAATCTTGAAAAATAACATGAAATCACAATTTCCCCAAAAAATATGTAAATACAAAGCCACTGTTTATGAAATTGAGGACGTTTACATGGACACCAATAATCCGATTTTAATATGATTAAGACAATACCTTGATTAAGAGTCGACCATGTAAACAGCGATTTCTGATTAATTGAATCTGATTAAACTAATAATGGAACTAAACAGAAAGTGAATGAAGACATGTGGAGTATGCCGATTAAGGGCACATTATTGAAGTGCAGTATGGAAACACCGCAATCAGACAATTACCGTCGTGTAGGGTTTTAACCACATTTTGTGAAAGAATAGTCTATACACACACGACTGTCTGACACTATCCTCTGCACCTGCTGAGTCAGTGAAAGACCACAGACACCTGCATCATAAAAAGCAGAGGGGTTTTTCACCTATGCGGCGTGCAGTATCAAATTCCAATAAGACTACAACTCTTCCAGCAGTTTCTCACATCCAATATCTGTTTTTTCACGGGGGGCATGCATGAAATGTTCCGGAATGAAAGTGAAAGTACTGAGCTGCAGTTAAAGTCCACAAATTAAGAATGAAACACCCAAAATGACATGAAACTGGAGGAAATGTGGATAGCGCAGTGACACAATGACATTAATGGATCTGTGCTATAAGATGTAAAATGGGATCATGGAAGGAACATTAAAAAAGCGGCTGATGTAAACACCTTCATCATATTATTGTCTTATTCAGATTAAGGCGAATAACTCCATTACTGATGTCCATGTCAACATAGTCACTGACAAAAATCATCAAATCATCATATTAGTATCATTCATGAATAATCATGTGACACTGAAAACTGTGTCCAAATTCACACTCAGGTCTCAGTTCTAGGACCGCTTCTTTTCTCTGTCATTCAGAAACATGGCCTTTTCTATTTCTGCTGTGCTGGTCCACTGTTATCTGCTCATATCAGGACATTTCACCTCAACCATCACATTGCTTCATCATAAGTTCTCCATCATAGCTTCCCCATATCACCCATCGTTGCATGCATTTTACGCTTAGTGATGAGCATTTTTTAAAAGCTTTAATAGTTGGAGAAGCGTTCACGGCTGAGCGTTTTTAGAACAGCGCTCACCTTTCTGTAGTGTAAAAAAGCACTGTAGTGGACACACGCCCTAACTGAGCCAATCTCACTCTAAAGGCTCGTGTTCTGCCAGACTGGACAACTGCAATGCTCTCCGACAGGCCTTCCAGACCCAGTAACATCACACCTCTACAACTGATCCAGAAGCAGCAGTAAAAGTGCTCTTTAATGAGCTGAGCACACGTCACACCTCTGCTCATCAGTTTACACTGGCCGACAAAAGCTGCACTCGACAAATTCAAAGTGTCCACAAAACAACATCAGGCTCTGCAACTCTCTACCTGCATGCACAACTGATGAGCTCATCACAGTTCTGCAAAACAAACTACTCACTGTGGTGCAGAATAAAATCACGTCTTTTTCACCCTCTTTCTGTTTTTATTCTTTCTACACTTAATCAAAAACTGTGTTATAATAACTGGGAGCTGTGACAGAACTTACTGTACATATCACTGCTCTTTCATTGATTTGGTTGCTCCAATTTTCATAAGTCGTTTTAGACACATGCATCTACTAAATGATTATTTATAAAGATATAAATGCAATGTAATAATCAATGAAGTTATGCAATACAATCTCATAAAAAACAACTGTTTTAAACTGTAAGAATATTTTGTAAAAGCCCTGTTTTACTGTATTTACTGTATAGTCTAGGGAATGGAAGAGTCTTCTTTCAAAAACATCAATTATCTGTTTGTATACTCACTGTTTGAGCTGCTGCATGAGCTCATCGTATTTCTGGATCATCTCCTTTGCATCCACAGACTCCATACATCTTAAATAACACATATAAAGTGTTTATTTTAATAGAGAGAACAGAAATAATCTACAGTCTCCAATAAGTTCAAGACATGCAATATTTACGGGTGGTTGATGAAACTGAAGTTATTGTAAAGAGTCTGTATGCGTTCCTGCAATTCCTGGACAAACTTCAATCCTCCAGAAAGTGCAGGCATGTTTTTGGAGACAGGAGAGTAACCTGGAAGACAGATAAACACACGTCTAAAATGTAAGTCAATAACAAACGTGGTGGAGATGAGGCTTTTCAGTAAGGCAGACCTCGGGTTTCCTCCATCTGCATCTGCTTCTTGAAGATTGTCTTACAGTCTTCCAGCTGCTTGTCAAACAGTTTGATCAGAACAGGATATCTGGCCTGAGCCTCGGCTGCTATCAGCGGCTGCTCCAGCAGTCTGCCAAACATGTCCAAAACCTGCCAAGCAGAGATTGGGTTTGCTGTCTTTTAACAAGAAGATAAAAAAACACACTAAACAAACATGAGCAGAGCGGAAACCTAACAGTGCAATTAGTGTTGAGCATAAATGAGTTCACACCTGTCACATATCTCTCTTTTACAGGAATATTCTCTACAGGAGGCTTCACAGTAATGTAAATGTTTAGTTAACAAAATTAAATAATTGACCTAACTACCTATTTCAAGTTAATTGAACTTGCGAAATTTAGATTTAAGAGGTTAACCTACATTATTAAGTTAGCAGAACTTGCCAAGTTTAAATACATTAACTTACATTTGCAAGTTCTTAAACAGGCTTAAACAGCTCTATTTGGAATAAACACATTCATTTAGATTGATTGTGGTGATATTGTAAGGGAGTGAATCATGCATGAAAAGATAAAAGTGAAATAAACAGTGCTTCATGGTTTTCTGAAGAGTCAAGCAGCATTACAAAAATTAAATAATAAAATGTAATGCACAAAATAAAATACCACTGTATAGTCTTCAGTAAAACGATTCTTCATTAAAGTTATACATGTTTGTTCCAATTGTGTGTGTCTGAATGTTTTAAGCACATGCAAATAATAAACTGTCCATGCTGAAATGATATAGTGTGCAGCCCTAAAACAAACCTTTTCTACCAATCACTTCCACACTTTAAATAATCCATTGCACTTATCAACTGCAAAAATCATATACACATTAATGAAAATATGCTCTGGCTGGAATATTCTGCTCATTGTGGGTTCAGCTTAGGCCCTAAAGCGCGTTTTATTCTCCTGAGGCTTTAAACTGAGCTCTGTTAAGGATCTGTATGCATTCCGCTCTTAAAATTCAGCCTGCGTTCCTGTTTAACTTGATAATACGCAGGTATCTTTAACTCATTAAAAGACTGTGCATCATGCATAAAGCCATTGCTATTTCCAGAAGCAGGAGCATGTGTTCAAACGCACACCAAAAAAGGCTGCTGTAGTTGTATATGATGTTGCTCACCTTGAAGGAGTGTTCCAGACCTGAAGCGTCATCAAAAGCATTGCAGAAGATGGCACCCAATCTCCTGTTCGTATCATCCACCGTCAGCTGGAACTCTGCGAAATCTGATTCAAACTCCTACAAAGAGTCCAGTCAGCTTTATTTCTACAGCACAGATGCTTTCAGAGCAGATTCGCATCAATAAACATCCAAATATAGGCTTCTGCCCGTATCAGATGTTCTTGTTGTGATGAATAACTGAAGCTTTTATCATGATATTAACCTAAGCTGCAAAAGTTTACTTTAACAGATATAACAACCAAACTATACTTAGTGTGGTGATTATTGTGCATACGTGTTCAGACTGAATCAATGTTTAGACAAATAAACAAATGCAAAAGGATGATAAGGTACTATAGGTAACACTTACAGTACAGTAAATTCTCATTAGTGAATGTTAGTTTATGCATTAAAATTGACAGTGAAAAAAGCCAGATTACAATTATATGTTAAAGTTAATATAAATATACAACTCAGCATTAATAGTTATTAACTGCATTTAATAAAACAAATACAGCATTTTATTTGAATATATAATAAACATTAAATAAGAAATTAGAATTAATAAATGCTTTAGTAGTTGTCATTGCATTGACTTTAGTTAAATTAACAAACTATAAATAATAGATATTTAAAAGTCACTAAATAGAATTTCCAATGTCATAGGCATCGAAAATATATGAACTATTACACCTTCAAGCATTTAGAGCTTAAAGTGCTTAAAGGCACTCTAAAAGATATAATAAATAAATAAATTAATTAATTAAATTAATAAATTAATTAAATTAATAAATAATCATTTACCCCCGTCACATCAACGGTGTGCATGTTCATTATCATGATATATAGAATTATAATTATATGTCTATTAAAATTACACAATTAAAGAGGCAAACTTGATCAAATATGAGTGATTTTTTTTTTTAAGTTCACTTTAATTTTTCAGATCAACATCAGTGTCAATGTTGTGTCAAAGCCCCATCACCTTACCATATTATTAACATCCAGGCAGTCATAGGGCTTCTCTGAAAATGATTTGTATGTCTGCAGGAAGTCTTCATGTAAACGCTGGACAATCTGGCTGAGAGATTTTCCCTGAATGCCTCCAAACTCGATCTTCTCCAGCCTCATCATATCCATGACAGTGAGCAGCACCGTCTAGAGCAGGTGAGAAAGAGCCAGACGGAGGTGTATTCATATATTCTCACATTCTGCATCACTGACATGTGAACTCATTACACATACTGAAATTACCCAGAAGGCCTGTGTGAGGATTGATGTGCTGTGAATACATTCTTTTTTTCTTACTTAGTAGTTTTGTCTCAATTTAGTCCAAATAAATAAAGACTCTTAAATCAAGAAGCATTTTCTAAACAAGAAATACATGTTGTCTTGTTTTCAGAAATAATAATTTAAAAATAAGTTCTTTAAAACAAGCAAAATAATCTGACAATGGAGGAAGCAAAATAATGTTTTTCACTTCGAAATAAGACTATTCTGCTTACCCAATGTCAGATTACTCTGTTTGTTTTAAAGAAAAACTCACTTCATTTTGACATTACTTCTGAACACAAGACAAGTATAATGCTTCTTGATTTAGAAATGTTTAAATATTTGGACTAGAAACAACACAAAAACTCTAAGTAAGAAAAACTTATTTTGCAGTTCAATATCTCACTGAATGTAAGACTTTTTAAGACCCCGCGGACACCCTGAATACTCAACAACACCAAATATGGCATATATCACCAGTATCATGCAGCAATGTCATATTCCTCCATTATCGTCATGCCCTCACCTCAATGGTTCGAAGTCTCTTCATGAAGTGATCCAGGCCGACAAACACCATGAGCGGAGAGAAATCCCAGGGCCTGACCGGGTCTTCGTTCTTTTGGTAGTGGCTCAGGTTGGCTCTTCTGTCCTCATATGTGCTCTTGAAGTGTGTCAACAGGTCTACAGTGGCCTGAACGCGCAGCAGACTCTCCAAAACATCACCTTTCAGGATGTCATCCGGGTTCAGGAAACTCCGGGCCTGAAAACAACACTCGGGCCTCAGTAAAGCTTCACAGAGATCTGTTCAGATGAAACAACCTAGGCTAAATCTAGCAAAGCCAAAGAAGCATTCAGCACTAAAAACTCTTATTGGATAAAAACTTTAAAACGTCAATCAGAGTCATCATAAGCGTTCCAGAGCAGAAGCAGACGAGCACAAATTAACTGTTCACCTTAAGACTGAAGATAGCAACATTTCATGCGGACCTCAATGAATAACTTTTACAAAGGTCTGCAGCAGTTTACTGGTATTTATGCCAGTTTACCATCAAGAAAAGGCATGTGTTGAACCATTTTAAGCATGTGTTGTTAGTAGACTACATGCACATTCTCATCATTTACTCTGATTGTTTGCGCATTGGGTTTTTACTGTGTTCGACGTTATCAAAATGAGCAGCTGCATCTGTGCTCTCTAATTCAGTAGATCAACCAAAACTGCACACTCGCACTGGAATCTTTATTTTTGGTTTTATTTATTTATAGATATTCACTAACTAATGCATATATTCAGATGAAACCTTATTGAAAGTGATACCTACCTATTATCAGCTTATCAAACCAAAGTAAGTGTCAGAACGATGACATGAAAAGCAGAGCATTACTGAGCAGAAGTCTACCTGCTGAATGAAGAGGTTGCAGATCTCCTGCAGAAGCACAATGACTCGAGCTGGTTTGCTGTAGTATCTGCAGTTGGCCCAGATCAGGCACACCGTGTGCATGAGTGGAGGAATCTTTGCCTTCAGCTCACTGAAGTCTGTGTTCTCCAGATCCTCGATCAGCCTCTCCAGCGGCTTCAGGAAGGTTGTGATGTTCTTCGACTCGTTATGAGCTTAAAAACACAACACCACCACTCTTTCAGGGCTCTAGTCACATTTCTTTTTAGAAATACATCTATATTTATAGATCTGTTGGAGCTAGCACACAAAAGCATAACAGTGACCCTGAGGTGTTTTTACTGAATGTTCAATGAGGATTGGAGGTGACATGAATTCATTTACAATCATTATAACATAATGTAATGAGATTAATATTTTAAATGTTTTAAAAGTTTCACAGAAGCACCAAACGAGTGAAAAATATATGAAATTATGCTTAAATGGTCAGTAGGAGATATCTTCAACACTGAATGGCATAAATAAGTTACTGATTTATTCACAGGTTTAATAATGTGTTTGTAAGCAGATCACCTGTGTTTTACTGCAACTCTTTTTTATTAAATACAATAACATCAGACAATATTGTGTCTAAGTTGTGAATCGCTTGGTGTTAACATCTTAGCAAATCAATATCACATTCACAGTCATGCTGATAACATGAACTTGTGGTTTTGATGTTGCTTAATTATTTCCTACAAAACTAAAAACCTATGGTAGTGCTGTAAAGTCCTGTGATGAGGTCAGGTCAGCTTCATTTCTACAGTGCAGCTCCAGTAATAAACACAATCACTGATGCAAACTAGAAGAGACACATTTAGATTCTCCACAGAGTTTATTCATTGTGTTTTAAAGGTTCAAGTTCAGCCAGATATGTCAATTCTGTATTTCCAAAGCTGTGTTTCGTTCTTCTGTTGAACATAAAACAAGATTTTCTGAAGAATGCTGGAACAAGCAGCCATTAACTACCATAGTATTTGTTGTTCCTAGTTACTATGGATGTCTATATCTGCTTATTTACAGCATTCCTCAGGATATCTTGTAGTTTTTTAGACATTAATATGTTAGTCTTAAGGATATCTATAATCTAGTGTTCTCCAAAACAATGACAAAACTCTAATTTAGAAGATAATAAAGAGTGACACATTTCAAAGCACTTCAGGGGACGGTTCATCTGATGTTTGAGCACAAACCTTCCATGACATCCTGGATCATTTTTGCAAATGCAGGATAATAGCTGCTGTCCACCGCGAGCAGAAGCTCCGCCAGCGTCAGGACTTTAGAAGACTGGAGCTGCTGGTGGATTCCCTGAAGATCAGCAAGCCTGCAGCACAACATAAAGGACAACATGAAGGACTTTTAGTGGACAACAGATTGACTTAGGGCCAGTGAGTCTCCAACCTGTTTCTCCAGAAGTGTATCTCTGTGTGTGGAGTGGGGTTTCGGCCCTCCAGCAGCGGCTCGGACGAGTCCTTCTTCAAGACCTTATAGACCTGATGACTCCAGTCTATCACCACTGTCTCCATTGAGTGAATCAGGCTTTTATCCACCACATGAAACCTGCAAGCATCATTCAGTGTCAATGCAATGCAGATATTTCAGACAAAACGAAGGTGTTTACTCCAAACACTCACCTCTTATCTGCCTGTTGACTGCACTGCTCGAACTGCTTGAATCCCAGAGGAACAGGGAGGTGAGTTTTGCCTTTGATTTGACCAGCCGTAACAAACACGTTGTTTTGAAGGGTGTGAATGTGTCGCATGAGATCCTGAGAAACAACGTTAGGGAAGTCTCGCTGGTTGTTTAAATTGGACAGCACTGGCTCCACAACCTGACAAACAAAGCACAGGAGGATTGTGGCTTCATTTAGTACCTACGTACTTGATAAACATGACAAAAAATATAGTTTTAGTCTTGTTTCTAGTCCAAATATCTAACAATTATTAAATCAAGAAGCATTGTCTAGACAAGTAAAAAATATTGTCCTGTTTTCAGAAATAATGAGTCAAAATGAAGTGAGTTTCTCCTTCAAACAAGCAGAATAATTATTGTCAACTCTGCTTATTAATATGTTAAACAACAATTAGCAACAGAATCAAAAGTTCTCTATCACACTGAATAATTCTGCATTATTCTATATTATTAATTAATTCAGTTTACTATAAATTAAACATTTCATATACATCATACCAATTTGAGTGAAAAAAGGAAAATGTAAAATGTACTGTTCCTGCATGTATGAGTCATGTATGTATTTATTATTATAATGATTGTGAACATTTCAGTCAGGAGGACACAGCTCTTCATATGTGACAGGATTGTCCTGCTGTCTCCATAATAACACAGTGTTTACATGAATCCACCGGCGGATGTTATAGCGACGAACACAGAGGCAGAACTTTGACAATAGTTCATAGCTAAAGCCGTGCAGATTGTGTGTCTCTTAATGATCAGGTTACTTTATTATAACAGTCCAGTTCTAGTTTTGTGTGCTGTAATTGTTCTTTTCTGAACATTAATCAAGTAAAGTTATGTAAAATAAGTATACAAGAGTATTCTGAGTTTCAGAAATGGACACAGCTTGTATAAATGTGGCTTTGACAACAATCAAGAAGGACAGAAGTTTAAAACAAAACAATACAATTCAGAGAGAAATAAATCCACTAATGATGTAAACATTAATATTACTAGTCAAAACTGTTGATGAATTGTGAAATGATCTAAAAGCACTGCTACAATCAAACACTTGTTCATTGGAAACTCACTTTCCTAATGTTACATCATCATGTAAAACCTCTGACAAACATTCGTTATATGTAGAAGCTGGAAGTTTGTTTTTAATTTGTAGATAGTATATACATTACATTTATGATATAACGATGACTCTACTGACAGTAAAAGTTAGCTTATCTGGTTTCTGTCGACTGTATGTAAATATCAGTTTAACTGTTTAATGATGAATGAACTCAAACTAATGTGTGAAGTGACTTTTCGGACAATGGTTTGACCGATTCTTTTAAATGAACCGACTCGAATGAACAATTCTTTAGCGAAACGGACATTACTAACGTCATTCCTGATACAAATATTCTAAACTAAAAAGATTAAACAGCTGAAATAACATCAATGAAAAATAAAATTAATAAATTTCACTGAAAGCCTAAAGAATTTCCCAAATTTACTTCCAAATGCTCAGTCTGAATTCAACAACTGTCACTTAAAAAAACAAACGCTGGGCTCCACACAATTCCTTTATCCCAACACAAAGTATTTAAGTTAACTTAATCAGTTTGAAATTTTTAATTTGACTGAACACAAAACATTTAAGTTTTCTTAAAAAGAAAACGTTTTTAGCTCATTCTAGACAGATAACAAGCAGCAAAAGCTTGAAAAGCAGCAAAAAGGTGTTTTTGTGGATCACAAATGAAAATAAAATGAATAAATTTCACTGAAAACCGAAATAATTTCACCAAATCACTTCCAAACGCTCATTTTGAAGTGACTAAAAGTCATTTATATGAAATCCCTCATCAACGGTTTTTATGAATCAATTCAAAAGAGCCGGTTCAGAAGAGAGTTCGACTCACCTTGTCCACCAGCACTGAGAACTGCTCGAGAGGAGAATAACACATGTCTCCACTGAACAACTGGGTCTTCATTTTATCGGCGGTCAGCGCACCTTTACCCCGCTTCACGAAAAACACCGCTTTGCTCTTAACGGCGGCGGAGAGACCAAGAGCGGGTACGAGCTGCCCGGCGGAGTTGACGGACACGGAGAGAGTCGAGTGCTCGGACTGATCTAGGAACTCCTGAATGACTCTCCGCTGCTCCTCTGAGGACACGCATCTCTCCCAGCGCTCGGGCTTCACGTTCAGCGCCTTCAGCACGCAGTTCTCCAAGAAATCCAGTCTTTTATCGGTTATCAGCGGTTCCTGCTCCTCCATCGCGCCGGTGAATCTCTGACTGACTGACCGGACTGTCCGTTAAACCGCCGTCTGAACGGCAACCCGCTGTTTACGTTCAAACACCTGCTGTCGCCATGGAGACCGAGTCAGACCCCCCAGAGCCAATCAAAGTCGCTCATGTGCAAAATGTGTTCGTTTCAAAATGGCGTTCAGCTTTCTTTCACAACTTCTAAAAAGTGCTGGAGTCAAAATGATTCAATTACTCGTGTTTTAAACACAAGTTTCTGGTTAAAACACTGATGATTTGGGATGATTATTCAGTTTGGGACACTGTAGGATATTGACATAAATAAGTAAATATTGTTTGTATTTTAGCCGGTGAAGATAAAACTGATTATAATTACTCATTTCATTTATTTAATATTTAAAATTAAATTCTGATGATGCGATTTTTCAAGAAAATAAGAAGTAAAACAACGAACATAATCAATGAAAGAAAATAAACTGTAGTAAAATAACTTTCATCTTCATTTAAAGTCTAAATAAGTGTGTAGAAGGAAAAGCTGCTCATGGATGGATTTGCTCTTCAGTGTTTGGACTTTCAGCAGTGAAGATTAAACCACACTGACCTGAACTAACCTGAGCTTCAGCTCTGAACACTGGACTGACACAGCTTCAGTTCACTACAACTTCTGTGTTCAGCAGCTGCCACACAGTCTACAGTGTAGAGGAGCTGGAGAAACACAGATCAGCGCCGCTGAAAAGGAATCCACTTTATAATGCTTTCAGAAACAAACAAACAGTGTTGGGGTAACGCATTAGTAACACGAGTTACGTAATATTACTTTTCTAAGTAACGAGTAACACATTACTTTTAAAAAATAAGTCAATATTTGAGTTTAAGGAATGCCAAACCAAAATTAAAGTAGTCATGCAGTCAACGAGAGAACCAGTTCATTATTGTGAACGCAGTGAAGAAAAGGATCAGGGGATTACAGTATCATGTGCACAGTGGCTTTACTTAAAGCTGCAGTAGGCGATTGTCTTCAGAAACATGTGTTGTTGTGCTGGTTTAAAGTCTCTTCACAGTCCACTATAATAATTAAAATAAATGATCTAAATGTGTTTATATGTATTTTTATATTCTGGGTGAGGCATAAAACAAAAAAAAGTTCATCCAATTAAATATTGTCGGGCCGACATTTCCCATAATTCTGATAAGTAGCCCAAACTGTCTGTCAACAAATGTAGATTTGTACATCTGCACAGCTGTTCACGCAGATCCACCATCAGCGCACGCGTGCATGCACAGCACTTCATGTGCACACGAGACACATGAGATCACTGTGATAAACACAAAGGCTGAATCAATATTGGAGTGAGTTCTGCACGCTGGAGGAAGGACGACACCATGGCTGGTGTTTCTGTTAGACAGCTCATGTTCTGTTTTAAAGCTATTTCAGTCACGCAGAGCTGATGTAGATTGTGTTGTTATGAATGGGTTATCTGCACAGAAGTGTTGTTCAGCCCCTGAAATCTCCCGCTGAAAGACTGATGGGTCTATTTTCAGTTCATAAGGTCTTTTTACAGCATTGATTATGTACATTTATATTCAGTTTAACAACAGAGCATCAGTAAACAGTGCTATTCCACATGCTTAACTGAGCTGAAGGGGCTTTTATATTTACATTAAACACGTGTTAAACTTGAGAAACTCATTCTTGACTGATGATCACAGACAGCTGAACAGATCTTTTATTCCCAGTTGCTTTGTGCACGTCCTGTGTTATTGATATGTTTATACGCGTTACTATGGAGACATGTTAATGTGCAGCTGCCAATCAATTAGGTGGGCGGGGAAACCACACTCCTACATCACGTTGCGGTCGGCCTCAGAACGGGAGAGATTTGGATCCTATTTTAACATCAGGACATTTAAAAATAGAGACTTATTGTGTGTCTATCAGCCCAATATGACTGTGAACACACTATACTACACACAGCTCTGTCCAAACTGCTCACAGAAGATGAGTTTCATCATAGCTGCCCTTTAAGAATATTCACATAGTATTCACAGTGTTCATAACAGTGAATCATTCATAATTTATATTTAATATGTATTGTACAGTTCAGGTCTGAATGAGAAAGGACAGGTGTGTGTGTGTGTGTGTGTGTGTTTAATGTTGGTTTATTGAAGGCTGGTACAGTAATACAGTGGTGCAGACGCTCATATCATAACATCATTCAGTGGCCAAGCATTACAGGAGCTTTTTGTCATCTGAATATGAGGAATAAGACACAAATCCTCCGTTTTCCTGGAGGTGAAGAGAATTAATAAAAGTAGATGAAGAAAAACAGCACAGATCTTCAGTCCAAACATAGAAAAATAAAATCTTTACACAAATAACACTTTACACACTCTTCATCTGGATTATAGCCCACATATCTGTATCACAAAATACTGAAACCACCTGATGGTGTGGTGTTTCTGGATTTCCTACAGTATAATAAAATAGATTAGTCTGTAAAACAGTACTGCGGTCAATACTGAGTCTCCAATGGAAAGCAGAGCTGATGTTGGTCTTTAATGCCCTTCAAATGATCATTTATGCTGGAATTAGAGATTATTTCAGTGTGTGTGTGTGTGTGTGTGTGTGTTTGTGTGTGTGTGTGTGTGTGTGTGTGTGTGTGTGTCTGTGTTTCATTCATACTGACTTTAAGGCTTTACAGAACAGTGAATAAGTCAAAGGCACCGAGAGCAGTGAACTATTACAAACTCTAAAATAAAATAAAAACAGCTATATTTGATTTAATTTAAAAAACTCTATTCACAGTTTAAGCTTTTAAAGAGCTGATATTATATAGGAAAAGTCGCTCCGCTGTTCAGTGATCAGTATTAAAAATTCATGACTAAAGTTTAAAAATAGCTATAAAAAAGTTCAAAAGTCAGGTCCCAAATCTGCCACAGATATAATACTGCACAGTACACTTCACAGTTGGAGAAATATATATATATATATAAGGTTTAGATTTTTCACAAGTGCTGGTAAAGTGGGTCAGAGACATTTTGCTTCTTAGGAGAACATTTAAGTTTGATTAATACTCAAAATTATTCATCCTCCAGTGAAACTTTCATTATTTTTCAAATATTTTCCAAAGTAATGTTTAACAAATCTTTTCAGCAATATTCCTAATAACTCAAGACTAATAACATATTTTATCTTTATCATGACACGCATAATATTCATTCATTCATTTTCTTTCGGCTTCGTCCATTTATTAATCAGGAGTCACCACAGCGGAATGAACCGTTAACTATTCCAGCATATGTTTTACACAGCGGATGCTTTTCCAGCTGCAACCCAGTACTGGGAAACACCCATACACACTCATTCACACACACACACACATACACACACACACACACACACACACACACTCATACACTACGGCCAGTTTAGTTGATCAGTTCTCCTATAGAAACCGGAGCACCGGGAGAAAACCCACACCAACACGGGGAGAACATGCAAACTCCACACAGAAACACACACTGACCCAGCCGAGACTCGAACCAGAGACCTTCTTACTGTGAGGCCACAGTGCGACGCCACTTAGCCACTGTCACCCTTAGCACAAAATATTGTACTAGTTATTTTACAAGATACTTTTCATCTTAAAGTGACAATTAAAGACTTAATTAGGCTAATTAGGGAAGTTATTTGATATCATTTCAATAGATAGATATAATATAGATATTAATAGATATAATTTCAATATAATTATAAACAAGAAAAAAAGCCTCTTCATGAGAAAAATATGGGAAAATATTATATTAAAATATAAAATTATATTAAAATATACATGTTAAACTGTACTTGGGAAGTATTTGAAAAAGAGCGAACATTTGACAGGGGGACTCATATTTTGGATTAAAGTCAGAAATATCAGCAGTGCATGTGGATGATGTCATGAAAATATCAATAATTGGAGGATTATACATGACTGACGGATCTCAAACATGAAAAGGAATGTCTCATAAATATGCATAAATAATATGCTAATGAAAAGAAAATGAGCAATTAAATACATCAGAAGAGAGAAAAAAACTTTTGCTGAATAGTCATAATAGAAGTGACAGGAATTATGATAATAATATTAGCAAATCTACAATGCAAAACAGACTTGGGGGATAAAAACAGAGAGAAATCTGAATTATTATTTTGAGCATTGCTTCGTTTGGCTTGATTGTCATCAAATAATAATCTCCAGTAATGAAGAACAGGTTAGTTTTTTTCAGATTTTGTATAAATGAATAATAAAGCACAGATTTCTCTGAGAATAAATTAATAATGTGGCGTAGAGCGTGGCGTACACTAGCAGGGGTGCTCATATTTACACTAGACTAGAGAGAATACAGCGATATAATAAGAGTGTGATGCATTAATACGTGTTTCCTCCACACCACACATGTGCAGCAAATGAAGTGAGGATTGAGTGTGTATGTACAGCGCTCAGTCCTGGAGTTCTGCTGTTTCCAGTGATCTAAACATTCCCAGAACCCTCAGGCTGACTGTGGTAAAACCATGATAAAGCACACTGAGCTCACGATCCATAAGCCAACAATCCATGCTGTTACGACATCTTGGAATTATTATCAGTTATTCATTTCCATAATGGGAGATTTGTTTCTTCTTCAAAACAGGCAGGCCATTATAAATGTGTCAGGGTTATTCGTCTGATCACAATCTTCAGTCATACAAATGTAATTAATTAAAAATGTCTCATTAAAAGTGTCAATACTCTGTCAAATCCCTGTATAACAGCGTCATGAATATTTAATGAGATTTTAATGAACATTTTAATTTGAATATTTTTTTCAGTGGAAATTTGTTGTTTGTAAAAGTGTCAAAAGGTTTTCAAATTATTTTGTAATAACATCATGATTAATTAAACTTTAATTACAAATTTAATTAGAATTTCTTTGTCAGTGAACAGTCACTTACTTCAGTAGAACGAACTCAATTTGTCATTAAAACTTGTCATTAGAAGTGTCAATACTCTGTCAAATCATTTTATAACAGCATCATGAATATTTAATTTGAATAATTTTGTCAGGGATACGTACTGTTATTGTCATTAAGATGTCTCACTAAAAGTTTCTTTACTCCATCAAACCTTTTTGTAATAGGGTCATGAATATTTAAGGAGATTTTAATGACAAATTTAATTTGAACAAAAACATTTCCAGTGGATATCCAGTTTTTATTCAGTGGAACAAACTAAATTAGTTGTTAAAATGTCTCAGTGAAAATCGTCATATAAATTTATCACAGGTTCATGAATATTTAATTTCATTTTAATGACGTTAAATTTGTACCACTGTTGTTGAGGTCAGGAAATATAATAATGATGCTGTTATAAAATTCACAGCACAGTTATAATCGCCTGGTGATGATCATGTTGATGTCATGTTATGGTAATGTCGAGTTCTTCTTCATTAATATTCCTCAGTAAAAGTGTCGTAATATTTAATGACACTTTAATGACTAATTAAATGTCTTTTTCTTCTGAATAAACTAAATTTGCCAATAAAATTCTCATTAAAACGCGCTGTCAAATCACTTTTATAGCATCATCATGAATATTTAATTACATTTTAATTACGTTCAATTGATACCACTGTTGAGGTCAGGAAAAATATTAATGACGCTGTTATAAACTTCATGACACAGTTATAATGGCCTGGTGACGGTCATGTTGATGACGGATTTATGACCTGTTATGGTAATGTCGAGTTGCCATAGCAACTATTGCGGTGTCCATATGTGTGTGTGTGTTCTTCACCACTGGTCCAGGTTGAGGCTGATGTCTGCCGCGTCCAGGAACTCGGAGCTGAAGATGTTGTGTGTGTGTGTGGCTGCGGGAGGGACGGCACTCTGGAAGGTGCAGCCCGGCGGCGTCAGATCCAGCCACTCCATGCTCTCCCAGGGGGACTCGCAGAAGCCCAGACCCAGACCCTGAGCCTCCAGCACCGCCAGCTTACCAGCAGAGGGCGACAGCGGCTCCATCAGCAGCTCCGCCGGTGCGCTCGGGTCTGTGTGTGTCTGCGTGTGTGTCTGTGAGTGTGTGCGGTGCAGCAGCGCCTCCAGCTGGACATCTGTGTGAGCATCGTACGGCCGCTGGAAGCGACCACTGCCCGGGGAAACTAAAAGATCAGACACAACTGTGGTTACAGGAGGATCTACTGTAAAAAGAAGGAGAAGAAGAAGAAGAAGAAAGAGAAGGACAAACAGCGACTCAACATGCAGAGCAGCAGCAGCATTTTACACATTTACTTACTCCTGCAGGATTTAAAATCACCACAAAACTGAAGTTAAGATTGAGATTCACACATCATGATGTGCAACTGATCAATACAGTCATGAAATTAGAGACACACACTCATAGCCCCATCCTGAGGGTCTGACAACTCTGCCAGAAATGATTGATAGCTCCACCCTAAAGGACAGATAGCTCCACCCTAAAGGACTGTTAGCTCCACCCTAAAGGACTGTTAGCTCCACCCTAAAGGACAGATAGCTCCACCCTAAAGGACTGATAGCTCCACCCTAAAGGACTTTTAGCTCCACCCTAAAGGACTGCTAGCCCCCACACTGGATTAAATGTTTGTTATGTGATTCGACAGACAGTCCTGTATTAGCCCCCAGTAACAGTACCGGTTTCTCTTATGAGTATTTCAGCCTGAGTATGAGGATTGAGTGCTCCTGGGGTGAAGGACAGCCTACAGTTTCCTCAATGTCAAGATCATCGATGTGTCCTATTTCAAGCAGTCCAACAGCTGTAAATGATCAGTTTTCATCAGCTGCAGATATTCCAGAGCATTGTATAAAATGAGTGTATTTTTAGCTTTGCTGTGTGTGTGTGTGTGTGTGTGTGTGTGTGTGTGTGTGTGTGTGTGTGTGTGTGTATTGTGATACATAAATGCATAAACTTAGTGTGTATTCATTTAAATTGCTACATGAGAGTGGGCGGGGCTAAAGCAGGCCTTTGTTCACTGTGACTCTCTGATTGGTGGAGTTTCAGAACAGCATCATGGGTAATGTAGTTTTTCTGCTGACAGTTTCATCAAAAGCACATCCTACTGTTTCCCAACCTCAGATCTGATCTCAAACTGTTCATATGGAGAAATTGAACGTGTTTGTGGTGCTGCGCTCTTATTTGAGTGCAGAAATAAAGCTGTGGGCCTCACCTCCGCTCTCGATGAGGACATCCAGAAGCTCATCCATCTGCTGACTGCGCACCATCTGCTGTAAAACATCACACGCTCATTTAGCACTCGCTGTGTTAGACGCATTTATGATCAGTACTTTCAAATCTGAAGTTTCAGAGACTTCTGTTTCAGTAGGTTGATGTACAGAGTGTTGGCAAGGCTTTATTTTGCGGATCTTTTCATCATAATAAACTAACAGTAAAGGGGGCGTGGTTTAGAATATTAATATGCAGTTGCTATGGAAACCTTCAGACTGATGTCAACAGAAAGAGCGACACTCCAAACATGGAAACAAAGGCTCAGACTTTCATAGATTACCGAAACCTTGTTTGTCAGCAGGTTAAATTGCACAGATTCATTATTCACCTTAAGAATAAGAAGGTGAGCTAGCAAAATAAACATTGTAAATATTCATTTCCTGTGGACTTTATGATAGTGATGGGAGAACCGAAGCTTTTCAAAGAGTCAAAACCATGGAACCAATTGGTTTGCAAAATGATTCACTGTATAGCAGTGTTTGAGGGGACACCTGGTGGTCAAAACAGTGTAAATGCAACAATAAACTCATGCATTATCATCAAATATACAGTACTGTCAAATATACGGTGAAATATTAATTGAAGGACGGGTAAGAAAATAATCTAGTTTTTGCTTTGAAATAACATGACTTTACCTACCCATTGTCAGATAAAACTCACTTATTATTTCTGAAAACGAGACTATATTTTCTGCTTGTCTAAAAAATGCTTCTTGATTTAAGAATTATACAATATTTGGACTAGAAACAAGACAAAAACTCTGAGTAAGAAAAGCATTTTTTTTTAAATTAATAAAAAGATTGCATTAAGATATAAATGTAAACAAGATTGAGCGCTGCAAGAAAATATAAAAAAATCAAATAAATAAAATACAAAGAGTGCATATTAGGGTGCACATGACTGGAAATGTTTAGCACCCCACATCTCTAAATTCACCCCTGAGTGTGAGCAGAATAATCAGCCAATGGGGTAAACAGAATAATCTCATGTCAAAAGGCAAAACAAGATTATTCTGCATACTCCATTGTCAGATTATTTTAGAGGAGAAACTCACTTCATTTTGACTAATTATGTTTTGCTTGTCTAGAAAATGCGTCTTGGTTTAAGAGTGTTCAGATATCTGGACGAGAAACAAGACAGAAACTCTGAGTAAGAACAGCATTTTCTGCAGTGTGTGTAAGGCTGAGAGTGTGCCGAGCGGATCCATATTATCTGGCTGCAGATTTCCACATGCAAGCTGAGAGAGGCAGTCCCAGACACATGCACTCAACAGAGTTAGTGACATCACTGTGATGGGTGGGGTTAGGGGCGGAGCATTAAAAGCATTGCATGCAGTCTCAGCTTGCATGTGCACCTGGTCTGCAGCCAGATGCTTCTGGAGCGGGATTTATTTATTATGATTTACCTGTTTCACAGCATCCTGGTAACACGGCGGCCGCTTAACGACAGATGCAGGACAATCTGAACTACAGAAGACGGCCGGAGACGACGGGGACCGAGCCTCCTACATCAGGAGACAAATATTAACCAGGAGCGAGAGCCAATCCAGACAGAAGTAGAAGAAGAGGACGCTCGCTTATCAGTGTATGTGTGTGTGTGTGTGTGTGTGTGTGAACACTACTGAAATCTATCAGATGATATCTCAGGATACTGATTTACAGTGCATCCAGAAAGTTTTCACTATTAACAGTTAAAGGGTTAGTTCACACACACAAAAGTCAATTCTGTCATTAATTACTCTCGCATCATTCCTGAGAGCTTCGTTCATCTGCAGACACAGAGTAAGATATTTTAGATCAGTGGTCTCAAAGTCAAATCCCGGAGGGCTGCAGCTCTGCAGATTTGAGCTCTATCCACCTCCAGCTCACACCTGCTCAATAGTCTCCAGTAGTGTTGAACACCTCGATTAGTTGATCAGCTGTGTTTGATCAGGGTTGGAGCAAAACTGTGCAGAGCTGTGGCCCTCCAGGAGTCCAGTTTGAGACCCATGTTTTAGATGAGTCTTCAGTGTGATTCAAATGTAATCCCACGTTATGCTTTTCTTTCTGCATTTGCCCCTTATAACCAGCAGGTGTCCTCATTGTGCTGTTTCTAACCAGTGAATCCAGCTCGTGTAATATATTTAATCAAATGGTCAATTGAGCGATTGCAGGCAGTTTAGTGGAATGAAAACAACATTAAATATTTGAGCAACACAGAGACACTGAAACGGTACTGGACAGTCTGGCTTGCATAGATTCCATGTATATTATATCATAGTTTACCATAGTATAAGTAATCTGGATAGTCATTAGAGCTGAGCAATCTTTGAAAAGAGCGCTTAACATCAAGCTTTAAGCTCCACAACTCTTTATATGTCAGCGTGTCCTGATTGGCTGTTAGTGTTTTTCATTTATTATCTAGAAACCACATCGTCTCTCTACATCTCGATCATTAAAGCTGTGTTCTGTACTAAACACCCACCCACACACTCATTCACACACACACACACACACACACACGCACACGCACACGCACACACACACACACACACACACACACACACACACACACACACACACACACACACTCATACACTACGGCCAGTTTAGTTGATCAATTCCCCTATAGCGCATGTGTTTGGACTGTGGGGGAAACCGGAGCACCCGGAGGAAACCCACACCAACACTGGGAGAACATGCAAACTCCACACAGAAACACACACTGACCCAGCCGAGACTTAAACCAGAGACCTTCTTGCTGTGAGGCCACAATGCTGACCACTTCGTTAAGCTCATTCCCGAGTGCAGCATCTCACATGTTTAGAAGCAAAGGCGGAGCTCCAGGACACGCCTACTGATTGCATAATCTTTATGGACCAATGGCAGCTCAAAGATGTTTATGAGGCAAAATAAACTCTGAACTGTTTCCAACTCAAATCATCTTCCAGATGTGCTGGACATCATCATCTCAGATATTTCACATCAGTGTACCGGGGCCTTAATACAGTAGTGTGCTGTTACTGAGTGGAGGACATGTACATATGTGTGTGTGTGTGTGTGTGTGTGTGTGTGTGTG
>CAIGQZ010032292.1:0-15137 GCA_903798205.1 Danio tinwini | reverse complement strand
AGAAGTGCTTCTCATATGATATGTGAGCGACCCGTACAGCTTTACTTCACACATTTTCTCGAGCGAAAATGACGTCAACTGCAACTTTCTGTCGTACACCACGCCCACCAAAAGAGTACCATTGGTACCCTTTAACAGTGGAAACGCAAGCCTGATAAAGGTGACCTGTACCGACCTGTACCAGTCAGTGGAAACGAGCCATTAGCCACTAAATTAAAAAGTTACAAATTGCTGTGAGATTGCGTTGTCAGACCAGGCAACTTTTCCCCAATCTTTTATTCTCTAGTTTTATTGATCCTGTGTGAATTGTATTCTCAGTTTACCGTTGTCATCTTACAGGAGTGAAAGTGTGTCTATTTCTTTGATGTGTTGTGTGGTCAGAGATGCTCTTCTGCAAGCCTATTAAGTGGTTGTTTGAGTTACTGTTGCCGTTTTCCAAACGAGTCTGACTCGTCATTTTCACCCACAGAACTGTCACTCGCTTGAAATTTTCTATTTCCCAGGCCATTCTCTGTAATCCCTAAAGGTGGTTGTGTAGGATATCCCAGTAGATCAGCAGTTTATGAAACACTCAGATCAGCCCATCTGACACCATCACACATGGCACATTAAAATATATGTAAATGTTCCTATTTTGGTGCTCAGTTTGATGCCCAGTTTCATCGTGGTCAGTTTCACCAGATCATCGTGACCATGTCTGCATGCCTTCATGTGAGTTTCTGCAATGTGATTGGTTGATTAGACACTTGTTTAACAAGCTGTTGTTACTCAACTCTGGGACTTGAACCCATGATCTTGGGGATATTTTCTCCATGACTTAATGTTTATTTATGGATTAGTTTACCCAAAATGATAATTCTGTTATAAATCACCCCAATACGTCATACTGCCCTTAGTAAACGCTCACTCTGATGACCTGATGTGGAAGATATTGGCAAACACATTTACATTTTATTGTCTTCGCGGAGCTTCCTATTATTACAGTTGAACCATTGAAGTCACATGGGGCGTTTTGACAATGAATTTGTTACCTTTTCTTGACTATGAATGTTTCGGAACCATTGCTGTCTATAAGGATAAGGAAACTCTTGGATTTCATGGAAAATATCTTAATTTGTGTTCAGAAGATGAGCAAAGGTCTCTGGGAATTGTAACAACATAAGGGGGAGTAATTCATACCATTCATTTCCTTTGGATGCACTAACCCTTTAAAGTAAATAATGATTTGTTTTGGGATAATAAGCACCCTTGCTCAAAGGGTTAAAGGATTACGCATGATTAATAGTCATTACACTTGCCAAAAAAGCTATTAAATTATATAAATTGGCACTCTGCTTTTCAAAGTGATTAATAAAATGTTAAATGTTATTCAAAATTAAGTCATGCTTTATCAAAAGTGTTTTATCATATGATCATTACATCCCTGGGGCCTTTTGCTCTAAATTGTGCTAGCTGCCTTCATGTTGACATGATTTAATGGAAAACCTCTCTCTTACAATTTCTTTCATTACCCACCCACCCCCGCACCACCCAAAAAATAAATAAATAAACACATTTCCCTGTAGGAAAAACTTTTGTCCCTTTTTACCCCACACAAGAGCCCTGAGACCTTAGCAGGAACTGCCCCAGACTGATGATGTGTTTTGTGAAAGTGAGTTGGTTTAATTCTCAGTAGTGTATTTTATGCCAGAAAGTTGCAACATGTTGCCTCTCATTGCTGTTATGTTAGACATTCCCATGTATGATAAAGAGAGAACAGGAGAGACAGCGAAAGAGAGGAAAATCAAGGGGAAAAGGGAGTGTGGTGATTTATTTTGGTTCACACACTGTGGTATGTTATTTCACAAGAGGCCCTTGGCCAGATAAAGGCTCAGTGTTTTAAAATATGATTGATCGTGGAAATCTGCTGTGTGAATCTAACGCAGAGCTTAGGACTGTTACGCTCATATATTATCTCTGCCTTCGTTTTATGTAACACAGCAAAGAGATAAAAGGCGATGTTTCATAAGAAAATCCAGCACATTGTCGTACACATCGTTCTTGTACAAATTCTAGCGCCAAAACTGTTGTGTCTCGAGAACCCACAACATCTGGGAGGTTTAAGAAACTGGAACAGTTAGACGCATCTGGTGTGATTTGTGTAGGCCAGAGATGTTTGCTAAAGCTGCGAGAAATCAGGCATGTGTGACAAACAGAAAGGTCGCCGTGCAGCACACGGTTACCTGTAGTAAGGTCAGCAAAGAGCAAATTGGGCAATTTTGCTTTTGATTCACCTGAGCTAGAAAACCGAAAAAGTTTAGGAAGAAATGGCAAGCATGACGCAAAGATTTTCAAAATGTGTTATATGTGCTATTCTGGCATCAGTTACTCTCGTGAATACAGGCGATGCTTATACCTAGCATTAAGATGCATTTTTATCAATTTAAACATAAATTAATAGAACTTAACCCTTTTATGTGTATAATCACAATGGTATGATCAGTCTAGGCTGGTCTCTGGAGTGGACAATCACACCGGTGTGATTACATTCTGTGTGTCACATAATCAGCAGCTAAATTTACATTTTCTGCACATTTAAATACATTTAACAGTGATTCCCACAGGTTCGAAATATACTTGCGGTAGGAGCCGGATTGAAGAACAACTTTTACCCACAGTACATGGTTACTTACATGCGCCAAAAAAAGCTATTTTTAACAATATCGTTATTTATTATGACACTGTTATACACTGTTTCTTTTCAATGGGTTAAGGTTATTTAAAAAAGACTGTTGAAATAAAAAAGAAATCCACTATTTGTTGTATTTTTATTATATTCAAAAGCCACGTGCACACACTGAGGGTAAAATCTGCTGCTGACATTTTGTACAGCGTTGCCAAAGCATGTTAGATATGTATAAAATATGTAATATAACAACATCATCAAATTAATAAAATATACAGCAAATAAGAAATAACTGACATAAATAAATAAAAACAGACAATATCTCTAAAAAGTATAATAATTACAAGACTAAAATGTGTAGATTATTTAAGGCAAATCGTCACCTTAGAATTATAAGGTTCTATCTGCGTTCTGAATGATTTTGAGATATTGAGCTTCAAAGTTTTTGCATTCCATAGCAAACAATACGTGTGTGACATTTGTTTTTTAAATAAAAAGTCTTAAAATGTAAACAACTTATAACATATTATAGCATAATGTAAATAAGTTGTCAATTAATAATATGTCAATAACTCAATTTTGACAAAAATGTCAGATAGAACCTTATAATTCCAAGGTGACGAAATGAGTTAATTCTTTCTAACAGTGTACACATATTTTGCAGCCCGTTTAGATGTAATTTCGTCCTCTCTGAGTAAATAGAAGAGTTTATCTGAGTCATTTAGATCAAAGAATTAATAATTTTATGTTTCTCTCGCTCTTGCGGCTTTGCACTCGATGTCAGCTGTGAAGCCATGTGAAAGTAAATCAGGCTTGAAATAAAAATGTAATGCTAAAACACATACAATTAATGACGACTTTAGAAAGCAAAACCAAAAGCCGAATCCCGGACATTTTAGGAGATTTAGAATTCCCGGAGTCCCAAAACGACACATCTCTGTGGGTTTCTGCAGAGCATATGAGATTGTCTGTGGGAGTGTGAAGAAGGAAACGTGTAGAGTGAGAGGAGATTTTCCACTGGTTAATCGATTGCGGATGTTTGCCTATTGGCTGGATACAAAAAAAGTCTAAAAGGATGAAAATAGTAAAAAAATAAATGTCACCAAATATACTTGGGCAGATTTAACATACCTGGGCAGCCCGCCCAAGTAAAGTCTATGTGTGGGAAGCAGTGCTTAAATAAGATAGCAAAAAGCAATTTGGTGTCTATAGCAAAAAGCAAATGAAGTGTATGGAGACGGCAATAATAATAATTTTTAAACATAAATAAATGTATTATTCAGATCAGATACACAATGTTTAGTTTAGTATAACATGCACTTACATTCATGTATTTTGGGAGAATGAATTAACATGATGTAAATCCAGCAGCTCTAATCTCTCAACTTCAGCACAGACTAACATGACAATGCCCATCACCCCTCGTAGATCATTATTAAGCTGTTAAATGATGAAAAACATTTTCTTACGCCTATTTTAGAATCAAAAGATCAGATATTTCACAATATAATTTGGAAGCTTGTTAATATTCGCAGAAAAATCAATGCAGTGAGAAAATATTTGCTTTAAAGGGATGCATTCTAAATAAATTTTGTAATAAAACTTCACACAGGGGGGTCAGCGGGAGTATTTAAAATTTATTTGTGAAAGAATTAGTAAGGGTGTAAATGGGATCTAAAACTTTAGAGCTTGACCTATGACCATTTTAAGCTTCACCTACAGTGAACCCGGAAAGTATTCATATTGCATTTTTCACATTTTTTTATGTTACAGCCTTATTCCAAAATAGATTAAATACATTTATTTCCTCAAAATTCTTCACAACAACTCGGTGAATGTCCTTGAGTGGCCCAGCCAGAGCCCCGACCTAAATCCTATTGAACATTTAGGTAGAGATCTGAAAATGGCAGTACACCGTCACTAACCATTCAACCTGATAGAGCTTGGGAGGTACAGCAAAGAGGAATGGGCAACAATTCCCAAAGACAGGTGTGCCAAGCTTATGGCATCATATTCAATAAGACTTGAGGCTGAAATTGCTGCCAAAGGTGCATCAACAAAGTATTGAGCAAAGGCTGTGAATACTTATGTTTATGTGATATTTCAGGTTTTTTATTTTTAATAAATTTGCAACAGTTTAAAAAAACTCTGTTTTCACATTGTCATTATGGAGTATTGTGTGTAAAATTTTGAAGAAATAAATTAATTGAATCCATTTTAGAATAAGGCTGTAACATAAAAAAATGTGGGAAAAGTGAAGCGCTATGAATACTTTCTGGATGCACTGTATGTCTAAATGCAGTGGTAGTTGAAAACGCATGTGATTAGACTGCTTTCAAATGTACATGCTCAAGTTGCTGAATGAACTCAGATGCCAATAAAGGAACAGCTACTACTAAACAAGGTGCTCATGCTAGATACCAAAACACAGTTTACAATCGTAATCATATGTCATTTACTTTCTTTGCTCACTTGTAAGCCAGATAACATAAGTCTGTTCATTATGTACTGTAGTACTCTTGCATCACATTATGTGCTCTTGCAAAAGTGAAGTAGATTGTGATGAAGTAAGAATGAAGGCTGTTGATGAAATCTAAGCTCAAGTTTTAACACAAAACAAAAGCTTTTTTTTTTTCTTTCTTTTGGAAACCACATTTGCCCCAATTGACTTCCTATTGTATGATCAAACACATCCTGTGACATTTTCTCAACTAAATTCTTTCAGCTTATGTTGTTGAAACACACCTTCTCCAAAGTCTCCAGGGCTGAAAAAGCAACATCCGTGCAACTCAATGCCCTCTTGGTGATTTTGGAAAATAACTTAAAACATCCATTAAACATTCCAAGATGTTTTGTATCACTAAACAAGAGCGTCTCAGGAGAACTCACTGACACCCAGGACAAAGCCCAGGGGTGTTGCAAAGCTTGGATTAATTCTTTAAGCAAGTAAGAAGCTGCCAGAGTTCTTACCAGGTCTAGAAAATATGATCATATCACCCCAATTTTATCCTCCTTACACTGGCTGCCTGTTAAGTTTCGTATTGAATATAAAATATTGCTCCTTACCTATAAAGCTTTAAATAATCTAGCTCCTGTTTATCTAACCAACCTCCTGTCTCTCTACAATCCAACCCGCTCTTTAAGATCTCAAAACTCAGGGCTTCTGGTAGTACCTAGAATAGCAAAGTCGAGTAAAGGAGGTCGAGCCTTCTCATTTATGGCCCCTAAACTCTGGAATAGCCTTCCTGATAATGTCAGAGGATCAGACACACTCTCACAGTTCAAAACTAGATTAAAATCCTATCTTTTTAGCAAAGCATACACTCAGTGCAGGTTTTTTGCATCTCGTTTATATACACTATGAACAGCAGCTACGCTAATTATTCTCTTATTCTATATTTCCACCTGGGGGTACTCATCCCGAGGCCCTCAGACTATGCAGTGCCACTGAGGCAATCCAAGACCAGCGACGAGATGATCCCAAGGTCTTCATAATCATGGACCAGGCCGCATCCTGAGCAGCTGCTGTGGTGGTCATGGAGGAGTAGAGAGCATGAGACTGATTCCTGTGACGCTCCAAGGACAGACGAGTCTTCGCTGAGGTCCAGCATTCTCCAGCTTCCAGCGCCTAGACTGCAGCTCTGCACAAGACGTTAGGCCATAGGAGAAATGGTCGTGCCCAACTGAGACTGGTTTCTCTCGAGGTTTTTCAAATTCTTCACTTTCGCCAATTGGTGAAGTTCTTTTTCTCGCCGCTGTCGCCACTGGCTTGCATGGTTCGGGATCGGTAGAGCTGCGCATCGATGGATTTGCTTTTCAGTGTTTGGACTCTCAGTAGTGATTATTAAACCACACTGAACTGAGCTAAACTGAACTGAACTTAAACTCTGAAAATCGAACTGACACTGTTTCAATTTACTATAACCTTAAATGTGAAGCTGCTTTGACACAATCTACATTGTATAAGCGCTATACAAAATAAAGGTGAATTGAATTGAATTAAGAAGCACACGGGAAGAATTACGTAAAGCATGTGATGCTGCTGAAAACGTACGAGGACCTTTTTCACAGAGATGGAGGAAAAGGAAAAGACAACAGTAGCTAATTTGTAAGGAGTGAAAGTAAGACTGGAGTGCAGAGGAAAACGGGGAGGCGGAGGAGTGTACATTGTCACGCTGCTGGAATGTTGTGGAGGCGCTCGGTGTGACTAAACCATTTCTCACACATGTAATCTGAGCAGGCTGTCTTTAGTGTTAGCCTGCTGATGGAGGTCCAGGATGTGGGCATTTTGGTTTGGTACTCCAGCTATGACTTTTATTTTTTTTCTGGAGAGGACAGTAAACAAAGTAGTACTATGCTACAAGGACTTTAATGGGTGATGAAATGTGGCCTGAAATCACCCAGTGTTTTGTGGAGCGCAGTTTTCCTGCTCCGTGGTGGATTTTGATTCATGAATCAGTTCCCAGCGTGGTTAACGCTTAATTTTGATGATCCCTTTTAGACATTCTGTTCACTATAAGTAACTTTGTAACTATATGTCAACTAGAGTTAATGGATTGTGAAGGCTCCTTCGCATTGTGACGATACTATAACAATAACAACAACACCAACAAAGACATAATTCATTTTAGATCATGCTAAATATAAAAGAATAGCCTAGTTTAGATTGCAACTAACAGCAACAGCTACATACACCCTAAGAAATATGGGTAGTCGTAACCCAATGTTGCATCAAATATGGACAAAACCAAATGGTAGGCTAAATTTTTGACCATACACTACCTGACAAAGTCTTGTTGATCCCAGTTGTAAGAGCAACAAATAATAACTTGACTTCTAGTTAATCAAAAGTGGCAGAAGGTCGTTTTTTTTATTAAATCATCTGCTGAACTGCATCCAAATCATCACAAATACTGCAGAAGATCTATTGGAATCCGCATGGACCCAAGATTCTCGCAGAAATCTGTCAAGTTTGGTGAAGGAAATATCATGGATTGGGGTGACATTCAGTATGGAGGTGTGCGAGAGATCTGCAGAGTGGATGGCAACATCAACAGCCTGAGGTATCAAGACATGTGTGCTGCCCATTGCATTACAAACCACAGGAGAGGGCAAGTTCTTCAGCAGGATAGCGCTCCTTCTCATACTTCAGCCTCCACATCAAAGTTCCTGAAAGCAAAGAAGGTCAAGGTGCTCCTGGATTGGCCAGCCCGGTCACTAGACATGAACATTATTGAGCATGTCTGGGGTTAGATGAAGGAGGAGGCATTGAAGATGAATCCAAAGGATCTTGATGAACTCTAGGAGTCCTGCAAGAACGCTTTCTTTGCTATTCCAGATGACTTTATTAATAAGTTATTTGAGTCATTGCAGAGATGTATGGATGCCACGCTCATGGGAGTCATACACAATATTAATTCTTTTTCCACTGCACCATGACTTTATATTCTATACTGTACATTATTTCTGTTAAGTGACAAGACTTTTGTCTAAGCAAAGTCAGACCTTACTGTCCTAATCAAATAATTAAAAATCATTAAAAATCATATTTGATCAAAGACCTGGATTTCATATAAGCCACTTCTGATGTCAAATGATCAACTAGAAGTCAAGTTATGATTTGCATAGGCATCAAGACTTTTGTCAGGTAGTGTATTTGACAACCCAGCATTTTAAGAGTGTATGTAGCAACTGTTAGTTGCAATCTAAACTTGGCTATTCTTTTAGAGTTCTAGTGTAAAGAAGCAATAATTCGTTCAGAATGACTTTTTTTTCCAGATGTTGAATTATTCAAATGTTGACAGCCAATTAGAACCTGCATGAATTTAAAGACTTATAGCACTTAAAGGTACAGAAAATAAACCAAACTCCATCACATGCTATAACAAACAGAATATTATACTGCCCATTAGTAGAATTGCTAATATAAATATTGTTATACTTTACAGGTGTCAAACTGGAGGACTGCAGTTCCAACCCTAATTAAACACACCTGGTCAAACTAATTGAGTCCTTCAGACTTGTTTGAAACCTCCAGGTAAAGCTGCGGTCACACTGGGCTTTTCTCCCCATAGACTTCCATTCATACGCAAGCAAATGCGTCAGACCAGAAACGCAGGGTCATGCGTCGGAGTTTCGCAGGTTGCTGCAGTGCAGAGTTCAAGCTTGGTGAACTCTGACCTGTGAAATCGCATCACTTGACTGCGTGAGATCAATCCAGGATCAAAACATGACCTCTCCGAACAGAAATTTAAAACATGGAGCAATCGCTCATTTTTTTTAATGTCTAACCATCTTGTTTAATCCCGCCCCTTTTCGCAGCGCCGTACGACAGAATTTAGCAAGCTCAAACTCTAGTGTGACTTCGGCTTAAGTGTGTTGAGGCAGGGTCGCAACTAAACTATGCAGGGCTGCAGCCCTCCAGGAACTAAGTTTGACACCCGTGTTACAGTATACTCACTAGTGTGAATAGGGCTTTATTCCAGGTTCAGACTACATAATATTTTTGTCTGTAAAGAAAAAACAAGTCAGATTACATGCAATTTCCTGACTGACCGTTTATATTGAAGTTGATATTTTCCCGCACCATGTTGGTGTTTCGTAACATCTCATTTTAACAAGGTGGGTTGTTAGCCCGATGCTCAACCCCAACCTGGGGGACCAGGTCATACACACATACACTACGGACAATTAGCTTACCCAATTCAACAAGGACATGTCTTTGGACTTGTGGGGGAATCGGAGCACCTGGAGGAAACCCATGCAAACACGTGGAGAACATGCAAACTCTGCACAGAAATGCCAACTGACCCAGCAAGGGCTCAAACCAGCGACCTTCTTGCAATGAGGCGACAGTGCTACCCACTGCACCACCATGCTGATTTAATTTGTACATTTTAGTATGATCTGCTCATCCCCTAACGATGGGTAGGTTTAGGGTTGGGGTTAGGAAGACATGCCTCCTTTAAAAAATCATACGTTTTCATGCAAATGAAGTCAGATTTAGCCACTTTTCTGACAATACATACTGTAAAACAGTTACTTTACTTGTGCGATGGGGCCAGTGATTCAAAGGATGTTGTCAAAGTATGGTCCTTTTTATATTTTTAATGTTGATTGCTCGGGTGCATACAGTCCACTGGATTGAAAATTTCTGTAACTTTCTAAATGTAAAATATACATATATAATTTGCATTGCTTTTAGGAATCTCCTCAAGATCAGTTAGACCTGGAAGGTATTCAGACAGGTTTTGTGGATTAACCATTATATTGAAAAATCTGTACTCAAAGGAATCAAGAGTTCAGACTTGATAAGAAAATTGATCTTTCTCTAATGAACTCTCATGTCAAATTTATCAATGAGTAATGACCTGCATTTAAGTTTTTCATCACAATATTTAAAATAAACGCCAATGTTTTGAATGAGAAGCTGTAATGTTGCCGTGGCGGGATGAATTTTGGTGTGGCGCCCCGCCATGGAAGAATGAATGTAGCGGAAATTTTAACTAAAGGCTGTTCACATATTCTGTCTTTTGCGCACGCAAACTCGTTATTTCCAATGCATGTGCATGGCTTGCGCACATGCATATTGGCTTTCCAGGCCCACATAGTTGTTTACTGAGCAGCAATAAATAACACTTTAAAGTAGAGCTGCATGATATTGGAAAAATCTGGCATTGCAATATTTTGTTTTGCTGTGATTTATAATGCGATATGAAAATAATTTTACCGGATGGCCTAATCAAAAAATCATTCATTTAGATTGGTTGGGTTGATTTTGAAAGGATTTGAATCATGTATAAAAATAAAATTGCAAGGATATTTGCAATAGAGCAAAGAAAAAAAGTTAATAAACCGTTCATTATAGTTTTCCGGAGAGTCGAACAGTATTTAATACAGAAATTTAGTAATGTAAAATAACACTGTATCGTCTTCATTGTATTAATAAATCAGTAAAAAATATTCTTTATTAAAGTTACAAATGTTTTACGTTATTGTGCCCAAATGCTTTACACTTTCTTGAAATTGTGATATACATGCTGAAACGATATATTGTGCAGCCCTACTTAAAAGTTTAAGAAATTGTCGTGATTTTCTAAACTAGTACACTCTTAGAAATAAAGGTACACAATCTGTCACTGGGGTGGTACCATTTCGAAAGGTACAAATTTGTACCTAAAAGGTCCATATTAATACCTCAAGGGTACCTATTAGTACCTAAAAACTTTAAGAGGAACACTTTTGTACTTTTTAGGTACTAAAATGTACCCTTGAGGTATTAATATGGACCTTTCAAGTACAAATTTGTACCTTTCGAAAAGGTACCACCCCAGTGACAGCTCGCGTACCTTTATTTCTGAGAGTGTAGTGTATAATTGTGATGACCATGAAATCGTGATTATTCCTCACACTATCATCATACAACCTAAACCTAAAATCAACGCATCCCTACTATGACGTCTATCAGATGTTAGATTATGGTTGCCATACCTGATTAATAAATGTCATTATTTCAAGAGTTCACACTTAGCTGATGATTGATTATAAGAAAGTTTGGCGTGCTGTCCCTGGAGAGAGCCCTGAGCTCAAAAGGTCCTTGAGCCCTGGGCTCCCTCCCGTTCGCTGGGCGAGAGGGAAGCTTTCAGCTCAGGTAGATCTCGAGAACTCCCCCTTTTTTGATAAGAGCTGATGACAGAAAATGATTGCTATGAAGAGATATGCTGCTGGATGAGAGTTTGACTGTATTGCTAAAATTAGATTGATTAATTAATTTGTAGTGCATGTTTTTGAAATGTGGGAAGAACATGCTAACTTCGCACAGAAACAACAGCTGGCGTGTTAAAGGACTAGAACCGATGACGTTATTGCTGTGAGGCAACAGTGGTAATCACTGGGCCACCGTGCCGCCCTATTCTTCAAATTTGAAGATGACTGTGGTGTGAAACCCTGGCTCTTTATAGTGGGTTAGGAATCATCTGATTGGTGGATCATACATAGTTAATGCAGAACCAGCCATGTTCAATCATAATCACGTGATCCTCTCGAAATTTGATTTTAACGTTGGATTTTGGTCACTTTTCGATATTGAATTTTAATCACCGGATGTTATGACCTAAATCTAACCTAATATTAACGTCTTATGACGTTGTGTGTCTGCTGGGCTGTATGGGACAGACATAAATTTATCCTTCAAATTTTATGCCATTTGTGTAAAAGGAAAGTCATAAATCGAAAGTACATTTCTAGATGAACTAACACTATTACCTCTTCTGATGTCAGCTGCAGTGTTGGGTAAAGTTATTTTAATAAGTAATATATTACAATCTTAAGTTACTTTTTTAAAGTAACCTATCATACATCACTAAATGTGTCAAAATCATGTGTTATGTTATTTATTTATTTATTTTAAGATTAAGAGAGGCTTACGGTTGTAATAAGTTACTTTTTAAAGTAACTTTACCCTCTTTGTGTGTATGTGTGTGTGTAATAAAGAATAACCATGTGCAATTAAAAGCCCTCTATCTTCGCCAAAAGCATTGTGTAAACAGGATCATAAAATCACCCTGTAACCTTTGTTAAACCGCGGACATCTAGGGGAAAACACAGACAGAATTACAGGTTCATGGAATGTTTTACATTCGAGATCTGATCACGTTCTTGAAATCTGTTTTGCATTTAGCTATTAAGTGTTTTGGTGTGAAAATGTCAGGTGAACATATGCAAATGCAGTAATCGGTCACGACATCTGACTGTGTAATTCTAGTAGTCCCCCTTCTTGTGTTCTGGATCATAAATAATGACACATAGCTAAACAAGAAAGCCATACAGTTTTTTTCCCCCTATAGTTTGCTGCATTGTTACCTTTGGACCATGAAGTAATTGGCATACAGAAATGTAAGCTGAAAGCTCTACAATGCTACGAATTTAAGGGAAGAGTTTTGCATAATAAAGGTCATGCAAACAAAATCAGTCACCAGAAAATGTTCACCACATTGTTAGTCATAGATAACTGTATATTGTATGGCTCCATTTGAAGACTTGGTGATTAAACAGAGCATTGTGGCATGTTTTTTCCAGCATCCACTGTAAAAAATGCTGGGTTCCAAACTTGATTTATGTTGGGAAAACAGTAAGTTAACTTATACATTTCTTACAAATATAAGTGGATTGAACATAAAACAATTGTCACAAGAATCTCAAGAATTGTGTTGTTTCAGCTCATTTTAAATAGATAGTTTGAACAAACAGCATTGTTTGAGTATGTTTATGATATATAAATTAAAAGGGTTGGTTAGTTTACCCCCCCCCCCCCAAAAAAAAGAGAAGAATCAATTAGTTTAGTTCATCTTGAAAAACCAAAATATTTTTAATGAAACCTAAGAGTTTTGTCCTTCCATTGAAAGCCTATTACACCGAAGCTTTGAGGCTTCACAAAGTTCATATAGAGATCATAAAACTAATCCATATAAACCGAGGGGATTAATTCAAAGGTCAGATTTACTAAGGCCCAATCCCAATTCTACCCCTTAGCCCTTCCCCTTACCCCTACCCCTCATTTTGCATGTTTATGTGAAGGGGTAGTGGTAGACGTGGGGCTAAGGGCAAGGGGTATACACCCCTTTGAACGAAGATTTTTCAGGACCACACTCGAACATTATTACGATTTTTTACGACAAACAAACATATGTTTTAATATATTCATAACCGCGTTCATGTTTTACCGTCATGCTTTTATAAAAAAACCCGTTAAAATAAAAACTGCTAAATTTCACGATCTACAATCGCTAATCATAACTCCTGTACAGCAGTCCCACAACATTCTGGCACTCAATGACACTCAAATACCTTGTCAGAAAAGTCTAGCGGTTGAGAATGAGCTTTTTACAGTGTCTGCTATAATGTTAACGTTGTTTTCGTGTGTTTACATAGATGAATATGGTCACTGTGTAAATGCACAGTATAGTTATGATCTTACTGCCACATTAGATAATATATTCCTTCAGTGATTTCCTGAAGATAAACACCAAAAAATAACACAACTGGAATCACTACAGCAGTCATGATCGTCTGATCTCATATGAAGCAAGAGATCACGATGACGTATGATGACGTGTGCAGGTGTTGTAGTGCTGTTCCAATTTTTAGGGGTAAAATTTGAAGCCCTTCCACTTCACACTTGTTTTTAAGGGCCAAGGGGAAGGGGAAAGGGTACAAAAATAGAATTGGGATTGGGCCAAAGCCTCCGCTAATGCAAATCTCGTTAAAAAAAGTTGAAATACTGACAGAATTTATTGATGACATTGAAATCTCAAGAAAAAAACCCTGAAAAAACACAGACACTGATTATTGTGGTTGAGAAGTTTCCATTGCAAACAAAAAATTTATGGAAGAAGGATATTTAATTTGATCACACACCCCAATTTACCAAGTGGCTCCGCTTTTATGGCCGTTTCCACTGTCAAAAGGCATACCGTATCGAACCGTACCATACCACTTTTTCGGCACCCTTTCGAAAGAGTACCAAAAGGGTCCCAAAGCCGGAGCTAGACGCACAGCTGAACGCTATTGGTTTACAGAGATACGTCACAAGCTCACGCAACAAGCCAGAATGAAAACAAAGGAGCCGCCATGTTTTCATAGACAGCCGAGAGATTATATATACATATAATAACATATAATATAATAACGAGCCCTGTTCGATCTGGGCTCAAATGAACATTGTTGTCAACTTGATGAACAGCCACAAAGCCAAAAAAGAGCAGATTTTATCCTATGCCCCATAGTTTTTTTCGAGCCAGTCTGAAGCGCGAGCGGTTTTGCTTTTTTGCTTGCGCGAGCCACGGGTCTATATCTGAAATAACAAACTTCTTGAGCTGATGATCATAACGTGCGCTTGATTATTGACGAGCTTTTGAAACCTGATCCTGTCAGAAACTGACAAACGCGAGAGTGACGCGCGAAAAACAAAAAGAGAAGCCGAAAAAAAAGGAGCACATTATTTTTTCAGCAAACGTGAACAAACTGCCATGTTTAACTATTATCATCACCTTTTGGACTATTATGAACTCAGAATGATGGAATTACTCTAACAAGAGGCTACACATGCTGCTGAAGATTACAGACACATTTAATCATGAGAGGTCTGCACTGACTGGGCTCTATTTCCTGCTGTTTTGAACCTAAATAAGGACTAAATGTATGCTGTGTGTAGTTTTTCTGTTATTGGTAACATATCGGAGACTGTAATGGTCTGTATGTGTACATATATGTTGCATTTATTTATTTATTTTATATAATTGCTGACGTTACAGTAGGCTATTTCGCACTGTCATTGATCTGCAGTTATAATCAACTCATGTTCATAGTAAAGTTAGTAATAAACATTTATACACCAGTATTTATGTGTGTAAGGCATCTGTTTTGTGAGAAGTGCTTCTCATATGATATGTGAGCGACCCGTACAGCTTTACTT
>CAIGQZ010032287.1:14969695-14991480 GCA_903798205.1 Danio tinwini | reverse complement strand
ACACACACACACACACACACACACACACACACACACACACACACACACATGCATGCATGCATGCATACATGCATACATGCATACATGCATGCATACATACAAATATATATAGCAGAGGTTACAGTGGGCTATTAATAATAGTCTGACTTGATCCAATAATTTTTTAACATTTTAACTAGAAAGCAAAGTAAGAATAATGAACTGTCAAATTGAGCTATTCAGAACATCTTGTTAAACTGTATTCATATTGCAACATTTAATCACAAAACAATTAAATGTCGCAATATCAGATTATTCCAATATAGCGCAGCCCTAAAATACAGCCTCAATGGAATCTAAATAGTTCAAAACTATTTCTAAAAAATATCTGAAAACAAGCTGCTTTTATAATGTAAACACTCACATGGTTTAAATGCGTTCACACGGCCACAAAAGACCAGCTCTTTGGCTACTGACCAAAGAATGGCCTTTTTTGATGAAGAAAAAAAAAGGGGGGGGGCCACTGAAATCCAAACACAAGAGATGCATTTGAATGCATGTTAATACCAAGGTTGAAATGGTAATCAATCATGGCTGACCACTTATGATCACTGCCAACACTGAAATAAGAGGTGGCATATGAAGTGTATAAATAATGCTATGAGAACACCTCATGATAATGTCATGTTGCACATTGGTAAAACAACAATTATGACATTATCATAAACTAAATGCCGCACAGACCTAATAATAAGCATTTTGAAGACTTAGGAAAGAGCAGACAGAATGTAAAGCAGATTTTACACAACATGAGCGCAAGTAAACAATGATTCCAGTTTTATTTTGGTTTATAAAGTGCTTCTTTAACACTGGATCTACCAGAATTCTTTAACCACTAGAATTGGCCATTGCATATTTTTTATTTGTCACGTCATATTTACATTCAAAGCTTGTATTGACATTTTAGAATTAAGCTTGGAATGTCTGTAGTCACGTTTCATGAAACCATTACCCTAAAAATAAGATCTTTTTTAAAAGTGTAGTATGTAAGTTTGACACCCAGTGGTTGAACTAGGTATTGCACTCCTGGATCAATACACATTTTCACTTGGCTCCTCCTCATGAGTTTACAGAAGCGCAGGCTGCCAGATTGACATGAGCGTGCCCGACTATCGGAAGAAAAAATATAAAGAAAATAAAATAAATAAAAAAGTACACTTACTAAAAAAAAAATAATACAGATTTTTTTTAGATTTAGCGCACTCCACACACAGTACTGTCTGGCTAGTTTCTGTCCTGTACTTATGCTAAAAAGGGCAATAATGGTCCAACATTCCTGACCATTATCACCAATAAAGCCTAGAAAAACAGGCCATTAGTATATTGTAAACCGATAGGTTCAAATATTCATGTCCAGTTATCAAAGAAATAATTTGTTCCTTAGTTATAGTTTTGTAACTATAAAATGTTTTAAAATCAAAACTGTAATATAAACATTAGTGTAAAACCGAATGGTGGAAAAACATATTTCTGTAATTGTATACCTGGGTCTCCACTTTTGCCATGGCCTCTCTTGGCTTTAACAAACTCATTCCTCAGTTTTTTCCAACAAAAACTTGCCTCTTTTCCCATGGCTGTTGCAGTTTCTAGCCAAGAATTATTGATCATCTGATTATCCCGATGATCACGGATCATAAAGATGTCTGTACAGTCGTACCGGTTTCACACAAAATCGCTTCAAAGTGGTTCATATTCAACTCAGATCAAATGTGCCGCCTTACAAACTATCTGCTCGATGTCACACACACCCAAAGCGAACCTCCGCATACACAGCGATGCTGTCACATTCGCTAACGAACGCTTTGAGTATAAATCAGGCTTAAGATTCTGACGTTATGATAACCTTGGATAAAAATATCACGGTTTCACGGTATTGTGATTACTGCTCTAAAATAAGTTATTTTCAAATGTCTGGGTAAAAAACTAAAACTTTTTTCCACTTTGAACACAATATATTTTATTTTGAGAAAGATTTTAAATATTTTAGAGAAGTAAACATGGTCAGGCTAAATAGTTCAAAAGAATCACTGACTTCTGCTGTCTTCATTTGTTTCAAAAACACAGATTTCTTTACAATTTACAAGACATCTTTGGATATGTTTTCTGCTGGAGATACTGCTGTAAAGTTAAAAAACGTCACTAAAAAAAATCTTACACATACCTTAGGAACGGTATTACAGAAAATTATTGCAGTTTTAAAACCTTGACATTTCCAAACCATGGTATACCTTGAAAATGGTTATTGCCTATGCCTAGCTGCACAATGTATTGTTTCAGCATCGATATCGCAATGTGTGCATTCGCAATATTCACATCTGCAATGTTAAGTTGGAATTATAGTTGATGATCAGCAATGAAGAATGTAAAGTGTTATTTTACATTACATTTGATTATTCAATAATAGGGGTGGGAAAAAATATTGAAGCTTAGATGGCAGTACATAAGGTGGCGCTTCTTGTAATGGACGATCAAAAACACATCGCAATTTTACAAAATTGATGTGCTGTCAATAAAAGAAATACATCATTTTACTTTTTGATGCATTTATTTCCCCTTCATTAACAAATATCATGATTTATTGTGGATGGTTTTCTTTACATTGCTGTTTTATTGCTGGATATATTGCTGATATCGTGATAGGGGGCAAAATTTCGTCATAACATCATATCACGTGTTAACCTAAGATTCCCAGCACTATTTAATTACTATACCTAAATATATCTGACTGCTTGGTTCACTTTTTTTTTGCTCTCTTATTTATTTATTCTTGCAATTTGTTTGATTCACTCCACTGCAAGACTTTACCTATTCAATAATAAATAGAGCTATTTAAAATTGTGGCAAAATTGTATTTAGAATCAAAACATATATTGCTGAAAAATGTGATATCGTCTGAAATATGTAATAATTTGTTTTATAATTGTACTTCATTGGGTGTTCATGAGCTCAATTCTGAATTCATTAACAGAGTTTATCTTACACCCTTGCATCTGAAAAAAATGTATAGAAACTCCTCTGATCTTTGTTTTAACTGCAAAAAAGGTTTCTGGTATTGTGACAAAATCATCTATTTTTGAAAGAAAATACATCATTTTCTACAAGGACTCTAAGATAAAATTCAGTTTTTCTCTAGAATTGTATTCGTTATATGGTGGAGTAAAGAATGTGTTTGACTACCACACCAAACATTTGTTTTTAATTTTGGTCTATCTGGCAAAGAAATATATACTTTTATTGGGGTCATCTCCTCAGGCACCCTCCTTTAAAATGTGGTTGTCTCAAGTATGTGCCTTATTTCCACTTGAGAAACTCACCTATGATATACATCAAAAGTCAGACGGCTTCTGGCAGCTATGGACACCTCTTTGGCATTACATCAATAATTTCTCCAGATTTTCTATTCTATGGTATATATTTTTTGCTCCTAGCTTGACTGTATTATCCTGTTTTCTTGTTTGTATATTTCCCCCTTTTTTGTATCTTTTTCTTCCTCAGTGTATGACCGAGACTGTGTTTGTATGTGCTGATGTATCAAAATAACCGACGACTAATAACTAAGAAAAAATATATATATATGATGTCGCAATGTCAGATTTTTTCATTATCGAGCAGCCCTACATGATAGCTCTAGTGTTAAGCAAGGTGTAAAATAAGTTTCAGTTTAAAATCTCAAGTCTCTCAAGAAAATAATTGAGAAATTCTTACTAATACAAGTATCAATAATATAATTAGTAGAACTTAATATAATGAACTACTATTAATTAATAATTAATAATAGATTTTAAATAAACGTGAAACAGACTTTTCAGTTCACACTCACATCTTGTACCTGATTTCAGACTTTGGCATATATTGACAAATCCAAGAACATTCTGTAACTGTTGCATCTTTTCTGATACTCTAGAGAGATTACAAAAGTCAGTTTCTCAAGAGTCAAATATGCTCTCCCATTACTGTCACTGTCAATCACTTGTGCTATTAAACGATTTCTCTCGCTTTGGTCTATATAACAGAATCAGCATCATCTGAGCGCCTCTGTCCTGTTTAAGAGATAAATGTGTTACCCAACACTGACACCACAGACTTTGGAGCACGACCTGGTTCCTCCCTGAAGGCACAATAATGCAGTTACACACCCAGATGAGCTCAAAAAAAGCTGACCCGGTTTCTCCACACACACACACACACACACACACACACACACACACACACACACACACACACACACACATTGAAACTCCATCCACTCCCACCTTACAGAACTCGCTGTAAAAGACTCTAGCAGATAGGGGACAATAAAATGAGGGACAGTGGAGAGAAAGAAGACACAGAAGAGATTCCCAGGATCCAAATTCAGAGTTGCGTAAGCCTGATATGAAATGTGATCCAGACTCTGAGCGCTGAGAAGGAGCAGAGAAGCATCTTAACTGGGTCAAGCTGACTGAATCATATTCTCCAATCGCAAAGAGGAGTTTTGCAGGCTATGGTCACAGTTGAGGAAATTAAACAGTTTCACACCCTTAACATCTTACTTCAAAATGTAAAAAAAAAAAAAAGAGGAGGGAATCAAAACATACAGCTAAAGCAGTGTGCATGAATGAATCAAAGACTCTTTTGAATCGTTTTTTTTTTTTTGAAGAATAGCACAGCATGGTCAAAATTTTTAAACTAAACTATTTAAAAAAGTAGACACTTTTTAAAACCTGTCATGTGAAAAACTAATGCAGATTCCAAAACAAGTGACTCTTAAGAAGTGGTTCTTTTAAACAAATCAAAACATACGGTTGAAACTGTGCAGTTGGATTACTGAACAAACTAATGCACATGAGTCAGTTTGTTATAGTATATTAAAACCAATGTACAACTGTATATTAGTCGTATGTAGTCCAATTCCCAAACAAATGACTCTTCCGAACCATTTCTTTTAAATGAATCAGAAGCAGCAAAAACAGAAGAATCTGAATCAAAGTAATGACTCTTAAAATGAAAAGTTCATCTGAAAATTTTAATTCTGTCAATTTACTCTTACTCCACTTGCTTGAGTATCTTTTCTCTGTTGAACACACAAGAGAAGATATTTTGAAAAATGTTGGAAACCAGTAACTAGGGCTGCACAATATTGGAAAAAATGGACATTGCAATTTTTTCTTTTACTGCAATATATATTGCCTTATAAATATAATTTCAACAGATAACTTGAATATCGCTTTGTGAAGAATGCATGATTAGATTAGATTGATTGAGATGATTTATAGGCATTTTTATAGGCAAAAATGACAAGCAAAGTTAAATACATATAACAGAGCAAGTATACGAATTAAATAAGCAATGATTTATGACTTTCTGAGGAGTCGAACAGTATGCAGCAACAAAATCAAAATTATTTGTGTAAAATGTAATAATAACTATCGTTTTCACAGAGTAAATAATTATGTAAATGTACAATTAATCTTTAAGGTACAAATGTTTAATTTATCGTGCCCAAATGCATTAAATTAGCTTAAAATGCTTAGTCACAAGCCTAAAATTAAATGCAAATAATTAATTTTCGCTCTAAGGTTACAAATTAAAATGATGCCACGATGTTGTGAACTGTAATGTCTGGTTAATTATAATCACAATTTGACATGTCAGATTCTGCGATGTGACTATTGCACTCTCGCACATTGTGATATCGATGCTGAAATGATATATTGCGCAGCCCTACCAGTAACCATTGACTTCCATATAGTATTCCGTAGTCAGAATTCTTTGAAAGATCTTATTTTGGGCTTTATGAACCACTTGAGGGTGAGTTAATTGCGAAAAAAAAAGTCTTGCTTGGGTGAACTATCTCTTTAGGAGTCATTACTTGAGAATCAAACCGCACTGTTCCTATTGTATGCATCTGATTCGTTAAAAAAAATTTGTTCAGAAGAGTTATTTTTTTGGGAAATTCTTTCTTGTGATTTGTTTGGCAATTTCTGTCTTGTAATTTTAGACTGCGCTTAAAATGCCTGTGCTTGAACCAGTCAATCGATATACACAAGCACAAACTGCTTAAGCAGTCTAAAAATCACAAGAGAATGACTCTTATGCCCTGCTTCTTTAAAATATATTTAAAATATATATAACGCAGGTAACATATTGGATATATAGGTTGTTTTAACATGACGTCATTGATGACTTGTGAAATTCAGATAGAGGGAAGTGATTCTTCTACAAAGGAATCGCTATCAGAACATCAAAACGTGTCTGCTTTCTGTTTTCTATAATTGTTTATATCAATTAATATAAGCAACGCTGAACAGCTTTTATAGACTTCCAAAAGTTTTTGTTCATAAAGGGGGAAAGATAAAAAAACTGGCTGAAAAACAGAAGATAATGTGGCATGTAATTAACATTTTTATAATACATCCATGCGTACAAACTTTTTTTGAACGCGATAATTCATTTGACAGCACCAATAAAGATTATATACTAGCTATGTGTATAAACATGCTAATGTGTTATATAAAAATCAGATACAAACACCCCCACGCTTTTACAAAATCCAGGAGAATATAAATAACGTACTCTGCCATGTACTCGCTGTAATGAAATCTTTGTATTGTTTTGCAATAATCCCTGTCTATAATGGTGTTTCAGCAGAATAAACAACTGTTACGTTAACGTCTATATGTGCATCAGCTGTTAATGTTAATTGATGGTGTTAAATACTGTAATGTTAGTGCAAACTATGTTGGCGCATTGTGATTGTGTATAATTATAGCAAAGAAAACTGAAGCTAATTAGTTAATTTGATTATTACTACAGTTGTGTCGTACCACAGCAACAATATAACTACTATGACATTTTAATTCAATTAATTATCTATAGCATGCTTCCAAACACTATAGTATTTACTAGGCACGGGCCGGTATAAGATTCTGACGATATGAAAACCTTGGAAAAAATATCATGGTTTCAATGTTTCATGGTATTGTGATTACTGCCCTAAAATATATTCTTTTTAAATGTCTGGGTAAAAAACTAAAACTTTTTTCCCCTTTGAACACAATATATTTTATTTTGAGAAACATTTTAAATATTTTAGAGCAGTAAACATGGCAGGCTAAATAATGAAAATTAATAATTTGCTTCTGCTGTCTTCGTTTGTTTGAACAATGCAGATTTCTTTACAAAGGCATCTTTGGATATCTTTTCTGCTAGAGATACTGTTCTCCTAAAAAACAAAAAAAAATGTAAACCAAAAATTCTTACACATACCTTAGAAATGGTATAGCAGTAAATTTTAATTTAATAAAAAATTTAAAACCATGACTTTTTTTAAACCGCAATATACCTTTAAAACGTTTATCATCCCATGCCTAGTATTTACTATAGTATTTTTCATGTAACATTAGAGCTGCAAGAATCTGGCTAAAATGAGAATCGCAATTTTTTTTGCTTAAAATCAAGATCACGATTTTCTCACGATTCTGTAAACGTACAATAAGGTTAATATGAGTTGCCTATTATTATTGTTATTTCTCAAACAACTAAAACAACTATACTAATAATATTGTGAAGTTCTTGGTTAAAATGCTAAATTTTGAATAGACTTTGAATGACTTGAACAGACTTTAAAATACGTCCTGGTCATTAATGCACAGTAAAGTGACGACATCAAAATACAAATATTCATAATTCTGATGTTGAATTATTATGTTTGAGACATATGCTTGCAATCTCTTATTGACAACATTATTAGACCTTTTTTTTCACTGGTAAAATGACACATTTGTCATTATCAGATACTCTTTTACATTATTTTCAACATCATATATATGTTCGCTAATTTCGCTATGAAAGAAAAACATTAAATGCTTGTCGTAATCAACTGTAAAATGCGATATGATTATTTAAATCATGTGCACGCTTTCGGTTTCATTTTCACTGCTAAGTGCTGTTCATACTTCCCGCGCTGCTCCCAAACTATCACTCTGTGCCACACACTGAATGTTATTTACAACTTTATTACTTGTTATTCACAGCCTATGCAAGTTCTGTCTACTAAAGTAGATGCGGGTGCGTCTATCATTAAGTAGGGCGCGCGCCTGCCCTCTCTGTGGTAACAGCTCACGGTCAGCAGCTCACGTCACGTGTGATTTCGCGGCCGCGAATACATCATTAAATGAAGACCAAAATTACATTTTTGGGTGAATTATACCTAATACATAAAGTATGTGACCCTTTCAACATCACTTGGAGGTTGCTGAGCACCGTATGTAAAACAATGTGAAGACTCGTGCGGCCACCTTTTGCTTCTCTTATGAACTTGAAAATATGATTGGCAGAATCGTAGAAATGCTGGATTAAGATCGTCTAGGCGGTTGAATCGAGATCGTGATCTTTTTTTGATTAATCGTGCAGCTCTATAACGTATAAGCTCATACAGTATCTACCGCCTTGATGACAGGCAAATATATGTTAGTTCAGTGGAAAACTCGGCCCTCTTTATGATATAAGGATCATACCCAGCATATGGTTATATTTTAATTATATCTCCTTTAAAAATGGTATGAATCGCAAAAATACGGATTTTCCTCTGTCTCCCATTCAGTTTTTTTACTTCCTGCCCTTCCTCTGAATTTCGCGCATCATCAAAACCATGTGATTGAAAACAAATTTCAATTTATTTCCAAGGAAATAACTCTTATTAGTTTTGTTTGATAAAAACATTAAAAAACATACAGCAGCAACAAAGTAGACCAAATAAAAAATTAATGAGCCCTTTAAGTAAGCTCTTTAGGCAATTAAAAAAAATGTAATGCAAAGAGTCTAATTTGATTTCTGAACAAGCAAGCCCTAGGCCCTATTTAGTGAATCAAAAATATATAGAGCAAAATCACAAAAAGGTGACTCTTAAGGAAAACATAAATCCTAGATTCCTAAACATGAATTTTATCAGCTGGTCTTTTTAGTAATTCAAGACATGAAGAGGAAAACATTGCAGTTCAAATCACACTTTAAAAAAATATATAGAGAGTAAACAGTGGAATCAAATTCCCAAACGCGTATGATCTAGTTATTTTCAGTGAATCAAATGCAGGTGAACTGGGCACAATATTTAATTTGGTTTCAATTTCAAAGTAATCCACACAATCTTAGTCAAATAACTCTAGCGAAACCAACAGAAAACAAATAATATAATTTTTTTACTAGAAATGCATGTGTTACAAGAAGATTCAGTTCATGACCTTTTAATATTCAGGCCAGGGTAATCATTTAAAACAAACTAGCTTCAGTCTACAAACCTCAAGACAAGGCAAAGTGGGAATCAACATGTGCATGTATGTACAAAACAAACCGACAGCACTTTCATCCCTTTCCCTCCCTCTTCTTCTAGGTCAACAGGTCACATTCCTTATCCTGATTTGGGCCTCAGCTACAAACAGGCAAGCTAGGTTAGTGTGTATTTATGTTCAGGACATCTGTGTCAAACATGTTCCGCTTGATATCGGTAGACAGTAGAGAGGTACATCATCAAGTTCAGAAAACATCTAAGGGAAAAGTGTTGCTGGATGTAGACCTATAATAGGCTTTTATGATTAAACATGCTAATGATGCTCAGTAAAATAGATGAGGATTGATATCCACTCTTTAATCCTGCCTCCAGCAACTGACAGCTGACACACAGGCAAGAAAAGCTTGGCTTTAACACCTAAATATCACTTTCTTTATATTCCAATACACCTATGAGCAAAGAGGTGAGGATCAGACCATCCAGAGCATTTGAGGCTGCGTTTATACTAGTGTGTTTTCACTTAAAGACAAGAGTTTTACAATGAAAACTCTCCTCATCCAGACAAAAAATAAACTTCCTCCACACTATACAGTCAACGCATGATACATGACCATTCACACTGACTGGGTATGTGCATATTTTGCCAGCATTCTTAGGCTATGTTCAAACAGGCATTTTTATAAATTAATTTTTGTACTTTGATGCATGTTAAGAGCACGCCAAACCAACAGGCGGTGATAAAAGTCCTTTACTACGAGTTCACACTAGGGCTGCATGATATTGGAAAAATTTAGCATTGCAATATTTTTTTATTTTGCGATATACATTGCGATATGAATACAATTTCACCAAAAGGCTTAAAATCTCTATTTGGAAAGAATTTATGTTAGATCAATTGGGATGATTCTGCAGTGAAAGGGCATTTCCATAAAATCTGATAAACAATCTATAAAATTGGGGTCCCCAGACACATTTTCGTTGTGGTCTGTGCTATTTGCAGTGCATTTCTGTATTTGCATGTGTAATAATCTATAAATACAATAAAAAATGATACTAAATGAATATAAAGTGTTTTATCATTTCCAGAGTCTAACAGTATGCAAGTACAGTAGCTGAATGATAAAATAAAAATAATTAAATAAAATTAATCATAGTTAAAGTCACAAATGGTACAATTTCTTAAACATGAACACTTTTTTTTAAAAAAGGCATCAAAAACACTTGCAAATTTTAAAATATAACACAAACTCAACGTTGCATATTCTGCGATGGGACTAAATCGACTGATCACATTGCGATATTGACACTGAAATGATACATTGTGCAGCCCTAGTTCACACCAAATATGAAATTAAGTATTAGCACGAGTAGCATACAAGTCAATGCAAATGTGAGAACCAAGCCTGATTACTGTCCAATACCTTTTACTGCAAACGATACCAGAAATTGTGATGCATTTGCCATAAAAGCTACGTGAAATTCAACTAAATTGCATTTTCTGCATTTATTGTGAACAAGGGCAGCACAATATATCATTTGAGCATCGATATCACAAAGTGTGTATCCACAACAGTCACATCGCAGGATTAGATTATTAAAGATTAAAAGATGAAGATGATATTATTTTAAAATAATTTATGGAGTGATGGCCATGTTATTTTATGTTTGATAGTTCCATTTTTTTTCCTGGATACTGTTAGACTCTCCAGAAAACCATAAAGCACTGTTTATTTTACCTCTGTCTTTGCTTTGTTGTATTTATATATGCTTGTATTTTATTATGATTTATGCAAACCCACTGCATAGAAAAAGACTTGATCAGCTTGATCAATCTAAATGTATGAAATCTTTCCAAATAGAGCTATTCAAATCTTCTGGTGAAATTATATTTATAATCGCAATATATATTGCAGCCCTAGTGTGAACCTTACATTCTGGCCAATCAGAAACGAGAAAACAGTGTGCAAGCTGACATCATGATGCAAAAAATTCAGTTTGTCTGAACTCAACCACATTGTAACTGGAGTTTTGGAAAATCTACACCCTGGCTGGAGTTTTCAGAAAGTTTAGGATTCGGTCACCTGATACTGCACTTTCATGTGGACAAAAATGGCCAAACTGCATAGGAAAAAAAACTGAGGTTTTCAAAATATCTGGGTTTGTGTGGGCCTTACTTACTGACTAACGATTGAACAATGGTCATAAGAGAGGGGCTTGATGCATCAGGGAACGATAAGCAATAGTTGAAGAAGACCAATCAGAGAGCGACTGTGGATAGCCACGCTTACATTTTCAAAAAGTCTGTGTTTCAATCCATCAATTTGGAACCAAGAACCAAGGAACCCGAGCATTTCCAACCAAAACAGGGTCTCTATCATTTTCAAAAGGCTCCATTTACAAGGGTCAAAGATAACTATACCAGGCGTAACTATAACAAAACTTGCACATTTTAAAATGAAAACTCACTAGTATAAACAGCACCTGAGATTTTCTATTTGAAAACTGCCAGAGTATTAAAAAAGTTAAAGTAGAACTCACTTTAGAACAACTATTCCACACAGCAGTGATGATACTGAATGAATCAGTTGTTATTAATGAAGTAACTGAATGAATGATTCAGTGACTTATTCGTGAAGATATGCTTAATTCAAACTCATACTACTCCTACATTTTCTGTCATTTAAAGACATGGTAAAATTAGTCTCATCAGTATGCAGCTCGAAATTCAGCCGCTGCCATGCATTTAATTCCTATGCATCATTAGCCTCTATTGAACCCATTTGTTGGGATGCAACTTATTCACAACACAATCAATGTTTAGAAAAACTAAGTTTCCCATAATCTCTCAATGCACAAAATAATGTTAAAAAAAATATCAAAGGAAAAGATCAAATTGTAGAAGTGTTTTGCACTAAACATTCGCACATAAGCATTTATTCTAGAGATACAACCAACAACCTTGGATGAAAAAAGTTTTTTTTACATTTACATTTCTGTTAATTGTGTCACAGACGGAGCATGATAAGAAAGAAATCAGTTGAATAACCAATTAAACTGCTCGCTTTTATTCCTAAAAGTATCAGTGTATTTGAACAAATAAGTTAAATAAATTATTTGGTGATCCTAATAATAATGATCCTATCATGAATAATTAATGAATTTTACATACTGAAACACGCATAAACAGAGCAACACCAACGAAGGAAATAAGTATAGTCCAAAGTTACGTTCACACTGCAGGCAAATGTGGCCCAAATCAGATTTTTTTTTTTTTGCCCACATGTGACTAAAATCTGTTTTGGTCTTGACAGTGTGAACAGCCCAAAATCTTTTCAATTCAAATTTGTGCCACTTTCATATGTAGCATTAAATCAGACACAGATCTGATGTTTTACTATGTGACCGCAGTGTCAACGGGTACGTAGGATTTCATGTGTCTTGTACATAATCTTCAATCGAAATGCGTCATCATTCTGTGCTGCATACATCATCTACTCCTCAACAGCATCGTAAAATAGCACACAGAGCTAATACTTAAGCACCAAAAGTTGGTTGTTCAAAAAACTAACGCAAAACTTGCGCTTGTTAACCAATCATTAACCTTTTGAAAAATATATTGTTTATTAAGATTCAATACAAAAGATATTTCCTTACAAATGGCATATATAAAAGGAATAAAACACATAGGCCTATACAAAAATAGCTAAATTTCAATTAAATAATTAATACAAAAGCGACTAAGCCCGAAAGAAAATGAATGAATAAATAAATAATACATTAACAGAACCATTTATAAAAGACTATGATATAAAAATTAACACATTTTATTAACCCTTGATGAGTTGACCACACTGGTTATCAGAAAGATGCATACTGCACTTGTCGTAAATCTCAAACGATCAATGTTTATAATTACAAGAGACTTATTTTAGGTTTCAAATGGCGAAATACACATTAGTAGTAGCAGAACAACGCTTTACAGTTTACAAAATACACCATGATTGTCTGTGAAAATGGCAATAATCATATTAAACCTAATCTGACAACGTTCTTCATACACATTGTGTGCATAAATAGACATTTTGCGCTGTTCATAATTGTACTTCTGCGCAAACGAGTCGTTTTAAGACCATGATCCGTTTACACTGGCCACATTTACTGTATAACAACAATGTGAACATCTATGCAAAAAATATCAGATCTGAGAAAAAATCTGATTTGAGCACTATGCCTTGCAGTGTGAATGTAGCCTAAGTGTCCAATCAGCACTCCTGGAACACCACTCAACCAATCCAAAACTAATTGTTCATAGTTAAAAATAAACCTCAACCAAAAACATTGGGAGAAAATAACAAAAAGGACCAGGCTGAAGAAGGACCCCAGGAGTGTTTTTTTGCTCAAGGGTATGATGGTGATCAGGGTTCCCAGTAATTCTCCACATCATGAATTACCCATTCCTAAACCAGATTTTCAACCACTACTACGCTTTCCTGTGCTAAATCCTTGATCAAATATGACAATGACAATATCACAAATGTTCCATGCATTTCTTAGAAAAGCATCTCAGTTGGGGTAATTGCCATTTAGCAACAATTCAGCACAACCAATTTCATACTGACAACAAGTCTGAGTACTGACACACTGCAGATCATTAGAGTCACTCTCAGGAAATGATGGAGACAGATACAGCAAAACATTGCCATTAGCACAAACCAAACATCAGCTCACTTCAAAGTGGGGAGACAGTGGACAGACAGAAGCCCAAAGCACACCAGGTGTACTGCACATGACGGTACAGGATGAGAATGCTAATGATAACAACTGTTAAGGTCACTTTGGGAAAAAACGGTCTACTATGTTCCTTTAAAATGGAATTAGTTCATCCAAGAATTGAGATTAGCTTATTATTTACTCTCCAGAGTCCATCAGAGAAGCACAATGTTACTTTTTTTATTACAATTTTGGAAGATATCATTCGAGAAATCAAGTTTAAATTTGACCATTGCAACATTTGACCACACAACAGACAATGTCATCAACTGAATCTTGCGAACATGCACTGCTGAATCAGAGATTTTTTGTAAATATAAATTAGGGCTGAAAAATATATCGTTTGAGCATTGATATCGCAATATGTTTATCTACAATAGTCCCATTGCAGGATTAGATTATTTATTAAAGATTAAAAGATAAAGATATTATTATTTATACAATGATGACTAGGGCTGCACGATATATTGTTTCAGCATCGATATCGCAATATACATATACGCAATAGTCACATCGCAGGATCTGCAATGTCAAACCAGTATTATAAATGACCAGTAGACACATTCGGAAAAACTCCTGATTTGTGGAGTTATTGCAATGTTTAACCATAAAATTACCAAAACATTTATCATTTATATGTGCCTTTATTATTTAAGTTCAATTAAAATATTCTGGCATATATATATATATATATATATATATATATATATATATATAAGACGGAGACTATGAGTGTTATTTTATATTTGAGAATTAAATTGGTGTATCATTCTGAAAATTTCTAGACTTCCACAAAATCATAAATCACTGTATATTTTATTTGTACAGTATCTTTGCTCTACTGTATTTCTGAATTTTTGTGATTATAAATTGTCTATTATTATAATGTTTTTATATTATAAGGTCTTTATAATTATCATTTATTATTATTATAGGTCTTCATTTATTATTATAAGATCGATTATTATACGGTCTATTATATTTTATGTAGATGCACTCTTAAAAAATCATTCCAGTGTACAGAAAATTATGAATTATTTCTAAATAAACATATTTATTTCATCTGGTAAAATGATATATTCAGTATTCCAAAATATATTGTATAAAAAAATCAAATATTGCATTGTCAGTTTTTTTTCCAATATCGTGCAGCCCTAATGATGACCATGCTATTTTACAGTTGATTGTTCAATTTCTGTACTTGAATACCGTTAGACTCTCCAGAAAACAATAAAGGAGCAATTCCAGCGTTATAGACGTGACATTTGCAGTAAAAACTCAAAACATCAATTCACAGAGAAAGTATGTTAACATTTTAGTGAAATATCTGTTTATATTTTCCAAAACAACTAACCAGAGTTATGCGATCAGAAAAAATATCAATCTGTAAACATTTTTGTACTTTAAATAAGGAAAATAAACATGCATTATGGATGTGACCAAAAAAGTATGAAAGTTTACAGTATACAACATACTTTGTAGAAATTTAGTGAATTAAACTGCACAACCCAAAGAAATGATGCTAATCAAAAGGGTAAGATTTGGCTCTCTATAAAACAAAAATCATTGATGATATTTTATTTCACATTTTTGAGGAAAAACGCTTCTTTATAGATGTGACGTCTCTCTGTTGTGGATGTGACGGATATGAAATTGCCACTTGTGTGACTTTGGTAAATCAAATATAACTGTTTTAGAACATTGACAAAGAGCTTTTTGAATATTTTCCAGTCCTGTAAAATAGAAGCCTACACAAAAAACTTAGAAAGGCTTTGGCTATTTTGATAAAAAACTATTTTTTTTTCATGGTAAGGCTGATATTTGCATGGAATTGCTTAAAGCACTGTTTATTTAATTTTATATGTTTGCTTAATTTATGCAGACCCACTGCATAGAAAGGGACCTGGCCATCCAAGTCGATCTAAATTATTTAAATCTTTCCAAATAAAGTTATTCAAATAATCTGGTGAAATTATATTCATATCGAAAACAAAACAAAATGTCGCAACAATAGATTTTTCCAATATCCTGCAGACCTAATATAAATGATTCATCTTTTATTTCTTTTCTAAAAATCCTAAAAACATTTACACCACAACATTGCAGTCAAAAATTGACTAAAAGAAACCTGTAGGCTGAATATGCATGTTGTCACAGTTTTCTCAAATTAGCATTTTTGTAATTTACATGAAGGCGATAACGGTTTTGTCTACAAAAACTTGCGCTTTGAAAAGTCTGCATTTTCAAGCCCCCAGAATGCCATTACCATATAAATGAATGGTCGTAAAAAGCTTTCCTTTTTGTTGAAAAAGGTGTCATGTAAACAAACCCCTAAAGTCATACATACCTTGGATGACCTGAGGGAGAGTAAATAGTCAGAAAACTGTGTGAACTATTACTCTTAGCTCCCATTTAGTGAATTTAGTTCCTAACCAAAAAAAGCAACATACTCCACCTCAAGAAACCCTTTTTTTGCCAACACATATTTATAGTTAACTTAATTGTTTTTTACACATTTAAGTGGAATGAACTAGGGATGTGCAATTTAGGGAAATATCTAATTGCGATTTGTTTTTGACTGATATTGCGATTGCAATTTGATTTACGATTAAATTCTAACTTCAAGCTGATTTAAATTTAATTCAAGTTTCCGCTCAATAATCGTGGCAACAAATCTGCGACAGCTCATAAAATATACCTGTTTTTGTTCAACGTCCGTGACTTTGAAACCAAAAAATTCACATATTACAAATTGTTTTTCTTTGATATTAATTTGTGTATTAATGCTTCTGAAGTAGCAGACTCGATCATCCCACTCGTCAGCGATTTCCTGTTTGTTTTCTTTTTTTTTTATTGTGAGCGTAGTTAAGTTGTGCAATTCTGATTGGGCAGAACGAAAGTGTGCTCACTCAATTGGCTAGTTATAAAGCCCTGGTCAGATCACACAATTTCGGCATGATTTCCTTGACGTGGGGAGTCGTCAATGACAAATGTACATACTAGTGACACAAGATTCAATCGTTTCTTCTCGTGTAATGTGGCATAGTTCATGTCAACCGATACCATGTCTGCATTGGCTCACGACACCATCGCAGAAAGTCTAGCATGTTTAATTTTCTGAAGCATAGCGGACTGGTTTTGAAACACTTCACCTCAGATGTTATTCGTTATTCTTGTTTACATATATACATATATTTTATATTGCAGCCTCTTGCGATTAACTAATAGCAACATTTCAAATCGCAATTGCAATTTGATTTTGATTAATCGCGCGATCCAAGAATGAACATAAAACATTTAAGTACCCCCAAAAAAACTCAAGAATTGTGTCGATTCAGCTCATTTTAAATAAGTAGATTGAACATGAAGCAAAAAAAATATTTTGAGTGTTTAATACTAAATATATCTTGAAAAATATTGAAAAGAAGTAGCCATTAAGTTCCATAATAGTGAATAAAATACAATGGAAGTCAATGTCTACTAGTTTCCATCTACTGTGTTCAACAGAAGAACACATACATATAGTGATATAGTTATGAACAATATAAAATAAAGTTTTGAACAATTGGAGAATGAGTAAAATGATGACAATTTCTGGGTGAGCTCTCTCTTTAAGGAGGTTGTAAAAAGCACTAAATATAGCCCGGCTTTATCATCAGGACTGGAGATTGAGTCAAAGAATGGGATGGGACTCCAGAAAATACCCACAAGCACTGCATTCTTTCAGCGTTTGAGTTTGGGGCCAAAGGGCTGTAGGGTTGGGAGGGGTCAGGGTACGCCTGTGAGTTTTAATGGGGGGTGCAAGATGCTGACAAATCAGTGCTCACCCTGTGGTCATGTTACCACCACAGAAATGTGCATTTCCTTTACAAGACATGATTTAAAATCGTCACTTACAATAAAACTTTAGTGCATATAACCCAATGTTTGACAACCCATCTCAAACTGGGCTGAAGTCTGCACCACTATAAAAGTTTCATTCCTTTACATTACAGAACAAGTCACTTTCTGACCGTATAAACTCTATATAAATACTATAGTAACAGGTTATGTGGAGAGATCAAGCTTGATGCCAAAACCCGGAGTCTCTAACGTCTACAAGGCTGCTTTCTGCACCTCAAGATTCACTCTGGAATGTTAAATTACGTCATGTATTTGGAATCGGGTTTCCTCTGGCTAAAGGATCCAGTCCACAGGACTGATCCAAAGACCCAATTGAATGCATTGGGTTTTCATGAATATATTTTAACAGTCTGTCATTTTATTTTGCAACTGTTTACATTGTAACACTGTCATTCTCAAAGTAAACAAAGTATAACAATGTGTCAACAACACTGCAGCATTTCAACACTCCCCTTCTAATCAATGAAGCTGTCCACTTACTAGAAAGTTCTTGCTTTGATTCGGTTCAATAAAAAAATATTCAGAAATTCTTTAATATCATGGCATGTTGAGATGATTCAAACAAAAATGACCATTTGCTGTTAATTTACTCACTCTCAGACCATCCAAGATGTGACTTTTTTTCCTTCAGTAGAACATTAAAGACATTTTTTTTAGCTGAAACCATCATTGGCAATTCATAAAATGCTAATGGATTTTTGACTGAAAAAAGAGACAATAGCACAATAATGAGCTGGTTTTGTAACAAATAGGTACCAAATTCAAGAATTTTCCAAGATGCAGTTTATTGCACAGACTGATCATTTCACTTTATAAAGCTTCACTGTATTAAATCAAATTAAGCTTGACTGTCATGTTTTATTTGGATTTTAAAATTGAATAGCATTAGGGATGCACGATATATCAGTGGCCATATTGATATTGGCAGATAAATTATATTTAACAGTCAAAACACCTCTCAAAATGCTTTTTCGGACATTACATATTTGTACATATGTACATTACTGTAACACGTTTTATTCAAGAACATTTGAGCTGGTTTCAGTTCTTAGTTCTTTCATTTTCATTTTATTTAAAATATATTTAACCTTGTTCATTAAATCCCATTTTTTAACCTATTATTTTTATGCAACAGTCAAGTTGCATGTAAATTTGATATACGAAGAAAAGGAAATGATTTATTCTTGGTATGCTGATTTATGTGAAATCGTGAATATATCTTATACTCAGCTTGCTATTTTTTGCTTTTAGTAGACTGTTCAGTTCATGAGATCAGTTCAAACTTTTATGAAGTTTTTTAAATTAATTCAGTTGTTCATTGTATTAATAGATCACATTTATCGACTAATATATCGGTGATCTCTTAAGAGTTATCAGTAAGGCCAGACAAAATCTGCAGATATTTTTTGCTATTTCTCTGCAGAATTTTGTAAACAATCTGCAGATTTATGTGGAATGATTTTGGGAGTTTCGTAGCTAAAAACGTAATTTATAAAGAAAAAAAGAATTCATTTTTTACTTTCATTAAATGTTTACAATACAAATCCTACTAGATCCACTTATTTGGTAAGCAAAGCAAGTTTCTCATATATGTCTACTAAAAGACAGAAAATATGACTTTACAAACTGCATTGTAAATAAATCATATGAACATTTTCATATTAGTCAATAATATTACTGAAGTTAAATTAAAAACTGAATATATAAATATACATTAACACACAGATTCCGTGTGGCCCTAGTTATCGGTTACTGATACTAGCCAAAAAATCCATATTGTGTATGCCTAACTATCATTTTATGAATAAGAATAGTTTTGGCAAAAAAAAAAATATGTTGTACCAAAGAAAATAATTTTCATATAATGGCCTGAAAGTGAGCATAAAAACAGGCAAATTATTATTGCGTGAACTACCCCTATAAAACGGTTCGTTCAAAGCAGTTGAATTTTTCATAAAAAAAAGATTCGACTTTAAGACGGCTCTTCTACAATGCAAATTGGCATAGTTTCTTTCTTTAGAAGTATGCAAACAGCTTTGATGATGATGATTGCAATAACAATGTAAACGGAACTGGATTTTATTTGTACAATATACAACGTCACGCTCTTTGCAATGATGTAACAACGCAGACATTGCGAAATTAAATTATTCGCGTGACGCTTTAAAAGCAAACAACTTCTTGGAATTGACGTGTCACTTTCCATCAGTCTTTGGCATCCTAACAATACGTCTGAGCCTCGTATAAAATGTTTCACAATAAAATGAATATGAACGCAGGGTGATTATATTATACAAACAGACCCTGTTTCGTAATGAATAGGCTATCGAATTCCAGAAGTTTCCAGGAAAGATGCAGCGAAAGCCCTCACTATTAACTCTTATTTTTAAAATATACTTTTTGATGAAAATGCAATTGTTTCTGATTACAAATGCATTTTTTCTCCCAGCAAAAGAACACAAGATGTAGGCTATACATCAAATGTTTTTTTCCTGCGAAATAACACAAGATGTAGGCTATACATCAAATGTTTTTTTTTTCCTGCAAAAGAACACAAGATGCTACATATTTGCAACTGTAGCACTTCTCGTTAAAAGTACATCTGTCAAAGAAAACACAGGTAAAAGTGAAGCAGTAAGCTCAATATACAGTTTTAAAGTTTAAAGCTCTAAGTTTCGTTTCCATTCGGTTCAAGACTTCCCTTTCCCATCAGAGGCTCAACCGGCTCGACACTTTTCTGCAACTTGAAACTTTTGAAAAACAGTTTCTCTTAGCGCTTTGTAAAAATACCTTAAAGTCTTAATACATTTGAACAAAACGCGCCAACTTACCTCGGATTCAGTAAATCTTGCGTGTTAACACTTTAGTCCCGAAATAGAAAGCGTGTCATTCCGTTGCTTCGAAATCCACGGTGTATCAGAGAGGAGCAGTGTGGAATTCCGCCATGTCAATTATGTGGAAGCGCACATGGGGGTGTAGAAGCTTACCGTAAAACACCAAATACACTCCCGGAGCTTTCCTACACAGACCACTCGGTCCTGTTAGGATAGTCAAGACTCGACAAGAATATTATTTCTTAACTTCTTATTTTATTTTTGTCAATTCAAAAAAAAAAATATATAGCAACTTTTATCTAAACTATATAACACTCATGAAAAAATTTATAGCAAATGTATAATTTATAGTAAATATTATAGTGTTATATACTATAGCGAAGTGTTTTATACTGTAGATCTATTATTTACAATACGTTGTTAATGAATTCGACAGTATACTGTATTACTGTACTATTATTGTAGTATGTACACTAGTTGTAGAAAACCACAGAATTGGGCAATTTGTTTATATTATTGTTGTATTTCCTCAGCAATTATGCTAATTAACAATTCAATCACTTTACTGGTGTAGTAAGTCTACATTCGTATGGTTCAAAACACCATAGTATTACTACAAATAGTATTTCTTCAAGTGGCTATTGGGTAATTTGTTTAGATCACTATTGTTGTATTTCCACAGCAATTATGCTAACAATTCAATCACTTCACTAGTTTAGTAAGTCTACATTAGTATGGTTTAAAAACACCTTAGTAGCCTATTACTACAAATTACTATATATATATATATAACAATAGTGATCTAAACAAATTACCCAATAGCCACTTGAAGAAATACTATTTGTAGTAATACTATGGTGTTTTGAACCATACGAATGTAGACTTACTACACCAGTAAAGTGATTGAATTGTTAATTAGCATAATTGCTGAGGAAATACAACAATAATATAAACAAATTGCCCAATTCTGT
>CAIGQZ010032287.1:14905670-14949389 GCA_903798205.1 Danio tinwini | reverse complement strand
TAGAGTGTTATCGCGACACATCATTTGTCAGCCATATTGGAGAGCAGAACGTAAATGCCACTGAACCGAACAAATAATTATATAATGATAATTTGCTGATTAATGTTTATGAAAATGATCGATAATTATCATTATCAATTATTACTTTTGGCCTGTATTAATCTGCAACAAAAACAACATTAGAGTACTGAAGACTATAAAGTTATAACAAATCAAGCAGAGTAGAGCCTATTAAGATTGTCAAAATACACCAATTTCCTGCTTACTAAGTCCTTCTCTAAATGATTTAATGGCTTACACACATTTTTCTGTGGTTTAGGTGGCATAAATAACCAGAACAACATATAAAGTAGTAAAAAACCATGCAATCCATGCTGTTGTTCACATCTTGTGTATCTCCATAATGAATAACATTCGGGTAACTGACCAAACCATGAAAACACTCTATAGGCTTTTTTACCATTCTGATTTCATCTTTTACAATTCCAAGTTTACATCTCGCAATTATAACTTCTATAATGTGCTTTAATTGCCATATTATGTATTTTATTTTAATATGTTCAGGTACAGACTGGCTCCGGATGGACGTTTCCCAGATCAGTATAATGATGTTTTTCAGGCCTCAAAACACATTCTGACAGCTGAGGTGTTGAGTAGCTACTCTATAGACCCCAAACGAGTGGCAGTGTCAGGTGACAGCGCTGGTGGAAACCTTGCTGCTGCTGTGGCACAACAGGTATGAGAAATAGCTGCATCAAATAGCAAATATCAATTTCATTTCAAATTTAAGTATAGTTCACTCAAAAATTAACATTTGCTTTCAGGCCATCCAAGATAAAGTTCTTATTTCAGTTGAACATGGCCCAATCCCAATTCTACACCTTAGCCCTTACTCCTACTGCTTAGTTTGCACAATTTACTTGAAGGAGTAGGGGTGTCTCATTTCTTTGGGAAATATTTATATCCCTACCCCTTTACAATATTTTTAAAGGAGTATAAAATAGAATTGGTATAGTACGGGACTTTGAGAGCCAAAAAACATATATAGGCAAAACAGAATCAATATATATGACTCTTGACAATACATTGAGGTCTTATGAAGTGAAACGATCAGTCTGTGCAAGAAACTTCACAAAATTATTACCTTAAAAATTCTTGTTGGCATATTTGAGTATTCATTTATTCATCTTTTTGCTTACAGATAGCTGTGGACAGTAGCATCCCTATTAAATTCAAACTTCAGGCCCTGGTTTACCCTGTGCTACAGGGTCTAGACTTAAACACACCATCATACCAGCAGAATGCCTTCATGCCTATCCTATATAGACCCCTCTTGGCCCGCTTTTGGCTGGAGTACCTAAACGGTGAACAGATTCTTCTGCAGGCTTTGCTAGCAAATATCCAATCAGCTCAGGACCAAGGCCCAAAGATACAAGCGGCCAAAGCTAAGATTGACTGGACACGGCTTCTTCCGGTGGCCTTTCAGAAGAGCTATAAACCTGTGTTTCCTCTTGACGGAGACCCGAAGCTCCTGGAGAAGCTGCCAGGCCTGCTAGACGTGAGAGCGTCTCCTTTACTGGCCGAAAGTGAAGTACTGAAGGTCGTTCCTCCTGCTTATATCATGACCTGCGAACATGATGTGCTGAGAGACGACGGGCTGATGTACGCCACACGATTGCAGCAGGCCGGAGTTGACGTCACCCTCGACCACTATGAAGACGGCTTTCATGGCTGCCTCAGTTTTGCTTTCGGACCCTTAAGTTTTGAGGTCGGAAGGCGAAGCTTTGGAAACTACATTCAATGGCTGAAGGACAACCTCTGAATCTGATTCAGAGTAAATGTCTTTGCGAATACAGTTGAACTCAAAATTATTAGCCCATATTTTTCAAATATTGCCCAAAAAGATGTTCAACAGAATAAGATTTTTTTCACATTATTTCCAAAAATATTTGTTCCTCTAAGGAAAGTCATTTTTGTTTTATTTTGGCTAGAATGAAAGCATTTTAAGGTCAATATTATTAGCCCTCTTAACCTCTTAAAGCCCAAACAGTTTTTTTTACATGCATTTTTTTATTTCTCTTTGTTATTTGGGTTTATTGGAACCTAATAAGAATAAAACCTAAGTATCATCTTTTGATACGATGTACTTTTAAAGAAAAATGATGTTCATATATGTGGACTTGTGGTCCGAATTGGCATAAAACACAATGAAATGATCTTTGTGTAATAGAATGAAAAACTCTTTATTTCTGCCTTGAACACAGCAGTTTTTTTCCTGACTGTGTTGAATGCATTAATAACACATACACACATATTTGTTGAACATGTTTTGACTTTTGAAATATGTGTGTATATGTTATTAATTTTTTAATATTTTTTTTCCATTTTGGACAGTTAAAATAGTGTTTGGGACATTTCATATGCTTCAAAAACTAAATGTGCTGTCCACGTATGTGGCCACTGAGCCCTAGGAGGTTAAGCAATGTTTTTTTTTATTACCTACAGAACAACTCATCATTATTGACCTGCCTAATTAACCTAGTTAAGCCTTTAAATGTCACTTTAAGCTGTATAGAAGTGTCTTGATAAATATCTAGTAAAATATTATTTTCTGTCATCATGGCAAAGATAAAATAAATCAGTTATTAGAAATGAGTTATTAAAACTATTATGTTTAGAAATGTTGTAAAAAAATCTATACAGGGGGGCTAATAATTCTGACTTCAACTGTATTTGTAAAATATATATTATGACTTTCATTTAGATTGTTAGACGAAACAAAATGAAATGCTGATGTATTGATGATTAAGGTATTTTGTACAAATTTATTACAAGGGATTTATTATAAATGTTCATTTAAAGTTAAAACTATTTGTGCAAAGCTAATGAATTTTTCAAGCATGTACAAAATTTTGTTAAATATACATAAATATAGTATGTTAGATATAATATTTTGATACATAATAGATTTACAAACATAAATCATTCTATTTTGCTTTTAGCAGCTATCATAAATGCAAATTTAAAGACTAATCTTAAACACTAAATTAGGACTGTCAATTTAATGTATAAATCTAAAGTCTCAAATCAAACAGTTAAAATTAAGTCATTTGCATATTCAAAAAGTGGGTTATTATTCATTTTGACATAAAACATGATTATGAGTAAAATAAAACAAATTTTATAGCTTCACTATTTACCTATGCAGAAATACTACTATAACATATTTGTTTCATTCTTAAAATCACTTACTACATTACTTCCACATTTCAAATAAAAATGCTATCATTTAAGAGCATTTTTTTGGTGAATGACAATATTATAACAAGAATAACAGAATAACAAATGTGATTGTTCTACAAAACCTCTTCAAAACACTGGCATTGTGTTGTCTGAAACCAAACATAAACCTCTGAAAACCTTCCATTCATGGTCATTCATTTATTCATTCATTTTTCTTCGGCTTAGTCTTTGATTTATCAAAGGTCACCACAGCAGAATGAACTGCCAACTATTCCAGCATTTGTTTTACGCAGCAGATACCCTTCCAGCACCCAGCACTGGAAAACACCCATACACTGTAATTCACACTCATACACTACGGCCAATTAATTTACCCAATTAACCTATAACGCATGTCTTTGGACTGTGGGGGAAACCGGAGCACCCAGAGGAAACCCATGCCGACACGAGGAGAACATCCAAACTCCACATGCCAACAGGCCCAGCAGGAACTCAAACCAGCAACCTTCTTGCTGTGAGGTGATCGTGCTAACCACTGAGCCACCGTGCCACTCCAACCTTTACGTTGCTTCATGCAAAAAACATCACAACATCTATTTTGAAATACAAATCATGAATCCAGTTACATTTTTCCATAGCTGTATAACATACAGCACCATGTAACTATTAGAAATGACGTAATTTGTTGGCTTGATGAGTTTTCAGGCACGTATATTAGTATTTTAAATTGATAGCACAATCGTAAAAAAGTGTGTTTATACCATGAAATCCTCTCTCAACGCATATCAGCATGTTTACGTGTAATTTATGTCTGCTAAAATACAATACCACTGGGAAAATGTTCTCACTTCTGTCTGGGAATCGCAGCTTCTTTGGCAGTTTCTTTGTTGCTGGCAGTCAGCAATTTTGACAGAAGGGAATTTCCTACAAGCAAGTGGTGTGGTGGCTGAATGAAACTCAAGCTGGAAGGGAGGATTTGAGGGAAGCAATCCGTCACTGTTTGCGCATGGGAAACGCCGGCGGTGCAGATAAGAGCACCGGAATGCTGCTTTCTCACCTGTGAGACCTGACACTATTATTGCACTTTTTGGGCTTTTTTCCTTTAATTGGGAGTGTGGGGACAACAAGCGCTTTCTGCTTTTTTTTTCTGCTTATTTTATATGCACTGCCAATAATCTAAGGGAAAACATTACAGAAATCCAAATTAAAGTGTTAGTATCAATATGTAAGTATTATTATCTAGCTATTGTGTGCAAAAACAGTGGCAAAATTCACATTTAGAAGATCATTGTTTTTCATTTTCGCCTATATGGATCAACGATTTTTTGACATCACAAGCTAGGGTTGGGCGATATGACAAAAATCTCAAATTACAATACAAGTAATCTCATATCTTGATAATGATTCATATCACAATATAATACAATTTCTGTAAATTCAAATCATATTTATTATACTTATATTATAATTAATAGTTTATATATATCGCCCACATGCAAAGGACTATAAAATATCGCTAAATAAAATGCAAACTGTAATCATTGTGCTTTCAAGATTTCAACTTTCTCAAGATTCTGCTTATGTCTGCATTTGGCATGTAATATTCTGCTCATATAAATTATAAAACAATGTATTTTGTGACAAAATAAGGGATATATGACTTTATGAATATGAATATACTATATATATTCATATTGCACAGGCTAACATCAAACACTTCAGGACTGTGTTTAGCGCCAGCAAAATACTGCTAAAGGTTTTTTTTAAATGGAAACAGCGGTGGGTTGACCACCCTGTACTAATGACTAAAGAGTTACAACTATGGCAGCTGAGAGGGTAATTATTTGTGCTCTTTTTAAAGAATTTTTGGAGCCTGATTAAATTAGTATAATACAATTTTAATAGCAAAATACGCTCAATGTTATAGTCACTGCTCTTGTTCCGCTCAGTTTTGGGGGTTTTCCATTACATTCCAAACTTTGTACCTGGTACTGTTTTTAATATTGCCTTAGGTGAAGTTCCAAGTAAGCCTTACTGTTACCAAATCGTAATGTAATCATTGTAATGATCATCTATTGGTCCAAGAGAACCGTCACTACCAACATCAATGGATTTGTGACACGAGATACAAAAGTGTTATATTTAGTCAGCCTTTAAATATTTTGTGACTAAACTGTGTTTACACCACCACGAAAACAAGACACATGGCAGCATCGTGGTAAGTAAAAGAAGTACAGATATTCCTTTAATTGGTAGGCAAAAAGCTGGATGGGATGACCAGGAACTTTTTTCAGGAATTCACGGCAGTAGAGGTTACACAGTTATAGCAATAATCCCACACACTTTAATCTGTACTAAACAGCAGTGGAAATTCAAACAATACACTCAGAACCAAACCAAAGTGAGCCAAGCCGAACACTACCCTTGTGCAACAGTGGAAAAGCAACAAAAGTGAAAAGGCTTTACTTAGACCCTTTGTTCAAGCTGTCTCTTTAATAACACTTGGTTAATATACATGTTGCTGCTGATTGGCTGACATTTGACACACCCACCAAACAAAAGAAAACATCAAATCTCAAACCAAGTTGCACACCATTTCCAGGAAATATGTTGTTCAAATCAGAAACTGTAGCAAAATGTTCCAAAACTGTAGCTAAATGTTATGCTTGAAGTGTCTCAGTTTATCAACAGATCTTCTGACCAATCAAATGTTGACATGAACTTTCCTTTTATTAGCCATAAAAATGAGGGGAGAAACCCAAAAAATGCGATATGCAAATCAGTGCAGACCACAGAATGCATTGCACCCTTTTGAACTACACTTAATTCTGTATTTTAAAGAGAATAACAGATATTTGACAGACCTTTGACAGACATAAACAAAACACTACTGCCCCAATTTCCAAATAAAAGTCCACATAACAGTTAAATTTACTATATTTATTTTGCTAGTTCACATTGTTAGTCTTAAAGAGAATAATTAATTAATTAATTAAGACATTGTTAATCTTAAGGTTAATAATTAATTAGGTGTAAGTTAATCCACTAAAGAAATATGTTTGTTTTGGAAATTCTTGGTAATTCCACTCTGGAATAGCCAACACTATCTCAGGGCAATTCGTAACTTTTTATTTGGTGGCTAATTCATATAATCTCATTTGTAAAATTTAGTACGATTTGCTTATGACCCAATGAGGGTTGGGTTTAGGGGTGGGGTTTGATGCCACGCCTCCTTTTAAAAATCTTACATTTTCATATGACTGAGTTAGCCACTAAACTGACAAAACGTAAAATAGTTCCTCGTGAGATCAGGCTGGAATGAAACCACACTCCTCTAACCATTAGTTTGCTGCAAGTGAAAGATTTTGAGCAAAGCTGCGCATTTCAAGGCACTTCAGGAAACTTTAAAGAAGCAATTTTTGACTTATTTTTTAACTTTGTAGTAAAAGCATGTTAATCTTCTTTTCATATTCAATTGCTTTGTAACCACTCTGCATACCAGTGTCCAAAATGATACTGCTATCTCCTTTCAAGTGTGAGATGTATGTAATCAAGCTTCTTTTGTTTGCCGTGTGAAAATATGACAAATGTTCTGGAACCAACTTGATGATCTGATTTCTTGCATACAAAAATAATCCACTGACGACGACTTGCTTTGAGGCTTATACACCAAAGTCGTCACTGTTTTCCAGCACTGCTCGAAGGAAATAAAAATCACAAAACACATGTCATATCCTGATTGTTGGATGTTGAATTGATATTCGAATACACTAAAAGAAATGCTGGTTTTCACACAATTGATTTGTGTAAGGGTAACATAAAGGATTTAAGTTACTTTTAGTTTTTACAAATTTTAAGTGAATTGAACATAAAACAATTAAGTTGTCAAAAAAAACTCAAGAATCGTGTTGTTTCAGCTAATTTTAAATAAGTACTTTGAACCAAAAGCAAACATCATATTTTGAGTCTACTCAAATTTTCTCTATTCAAGTATGTTTAATTAAGTACAACCCCAAATCAGAAAAAGTTGGGACAGTATGATAAAAGCAAAGAAAAAAAAAGGATGAAGTGATTTCTAAAATTACTTTGACTTGTATTTCATTGCAGACAAAACAACAAATATTATTTAATGTGTTCCTCATGAATTTTTTTTTATTAAATTTTTTTTTCCAATTTTGGTTCTTGCAACACCTTTCAAAAAAAGTTGAAACAGTAAAGCATTTACCAATTTGTAATGCTGCCATTCCTTTTAATGACACTCAAAAAACATTTATGGATTGAAGACACCAAGTGATGAAATGCTTTAGGTGTAATTTTGTTCCATTCTTCTTACAAACAAGTCTTAAGGTCAGCAACAGTACATAGTCTTTGTTGTTGCATTTTGCGCTACAAAATGTACCACAAATTCTCTATTGGAGACAAATTGGGACTGCAGGCAGGCCAGTCAAGTACCTACAGTTGAAGTTAAAATTATTAGCCCCCCTAAATTATTAGCCCCCCCTGTTTATTTTTTCCCCCAATTTCTGTTTAACGGAGAGAATATTATTTTAACACATTTCTAAACATGATAGTTTTAATAACTCATTTCTAATAACTGATTTATTTTATCTTTGCCATGATGACAGAAAATAATATTTTACTAGACATTTTTCAAGACACTTCTATACAGCTTAAAGTGACATTTAAAGGCTTAGCTTGGTTAAATAGGTTAACTAGGCAAGCAGGTCATTGTATAATGATGGTTTGTTCCGTAGACTATTGGTAGAAAAATATAGCTTAAAAGGGTGAATAATTTGTACCTTAAAATGGTTTATGAAAAATTAAAAACTGCTTTTATTCTAGCTGAAATAAAACAAATAAGACTTTCCCCAGAAGAAAAAATATTATCAGACATACTGTGAAAATTTCATTGCTCTGTTAAACATAATTTGGGAATATTTAAAAAAAAAAATAAATAAATAAAATTTAAAGGGGCTAATAATTCTGACGTCAACTGTATATCCTCTTCCTCCGCAGCCAGGACTTTGTAATGTGTGCTGAATGTAATTTTGCATTGTCTTGTTGTCTTCTTTTTAGCATTAACGGTTCCATCACAGAAGTGGAAGCTACCTTTCCAAGGACACTGACACAACCCTATACCATGACAAACACTAGATATTGAACTTGTTGCTGGTAACAGTCTGGATGATCCTTTCTTTCTTTGCTCTGGAACACATTTACGTCTATTTCTCCCTAAAAATACATGAAATACTGATTCATGTGTCCACAGTACACATTTCCACTGTGTAATGGTCCATCCCTAATACCCCTGAGCCCAGAGACGTCAACAACGCTTTTGGACACTGTTAACATAGGGCTTCTTTTTGGCACAGTACAGTTTTAACTGGCATTTGTGAATGTAAATATGTATTGCTTATAGAGGAAAGATTCTTGATGCAGTGCTGTCTGAGGTATCAGAGATCACAGTTGTTCAGCTTGTGCGCTTGTGCTTGAATCTTTTAATTATGTTATGTACTGTTGAAGGTGAAATATCCAAATGTCTTTCTGTCTTCTTTAAGGAACATTCTTTAAAGATTTCAATAATTTTCTCACATATTTGTTGGCAAACAGCCAATCCTCGGCCCATCTAAAAAACCTAAAGGACTAGACCTTTCTTGGATGCTGCTTTTGTATCAAATCATAATAACAATTACCTGTTGACATCACTTGTTTGTAGATAATGTAACCAATTTACCCGGTTACTAGCCCTAAACGCCTTCTGTTTCAACTTTTTTTTAAATGTGTTGCAAGAACCAAAACTGAAATACATTTTTATCTTGAAAAAAAAATCATAAGGAACACATTAAGAAAAATGTTTGTTGTAATGTCTGCAATGAAATACAAGCCAAAGTAAATTTAGAAATCGCTACTTTCCTTTTTTTGTGTGTGTTTTCTATACTGTCCCAACTTTTTCTGATTTAGGGTTGTATGTTTTTGGTTCAAACTTTTCATTATAATTATGAATGAATGCATGTAAGATTTCCAGTGGCAAATCAACAAACTTACTACTTTCTCCAAATGTCACTTAGAATATGAATACGGCAAATGCTAACTCCAATGAGATATTGAAATCAGCAATATAACTGAAATAAAAAGATCAGCGTCTGAGCAATGAACTTCTCTGGGTGAGTCTTTTTTGCTGAAATCCCAAAATTCAAAACAGAAGAAATGAAATCAGAACTCTTTATTTATGTTCAAGCACTTTTATGAAAAACTTAAAGTTCATACGCTGTTGGTTAGCGTCCTTTGAAGAGGCTTTAAGATGTTTGTGCTGTTTTGATTCCCAGAATGCTCATATCAGACTGTGACAGAAGGATATACAAGTTCGCCTGCAGGCCGAACCGAGAAATGATCCTGTGGACCGGAATAACCTGTTATCGCTCGTACTTCGACAGAGTAAGTGGGAAAAAAAGCTGCAGTGTTTTGATGTGAACTTTAGTCGAGAGTGTGACAGGTCATGTCGCATGGCCAAACTTGATCTCAAGAAACTCTCTGCTAAAGTTTGAGGCAGTTCCTGTTCCCAGCAGCTACAAAACCTGATACACGTCTTCAATTTTTTGCATGATTTGCTTCCGGGAAAATGTTTTCATGCCAGCATCTTACACGGTAACGCGAGCAGTCAATGATTAATCAGAGAGCAGTGTATAAAACAGGAAAACAAAACCCAAGCCGTTCACATACCTAGTGCTTGGAGGAATGTTATCGTTCACATTGTTCTTTGCTTCCTGAATTTAAGAGTAGCTGCTTGCACGAAGCCAGGCCTCAGTGTAAAGCATTACATTGTTAAAACCATATACGTGCAATTGATTGACTTCTTCAAGGGGAAATATTTAAGAATTTTTTTATGTTAATTACTTATTGAGGTAAAGTTGGCTTTATATTGTTATAAAGTTGTCTTATAAGGTCTTGGCACATTGGTTCTGTGACAACTTGTGACATGCTCCTTGTATTGTTTACCATGCATTTTGAATATTTGGTCTGAAATCGCATGCAAGTATGACTTTAAAACAACATTAGCAATATTTGTTTGACTGTGAACAATTTTGTACTTTGATAGTCATTAACGGCTAATATGATTTGCCCGTTTAGAATTTGTAAAGAATACTTTTCTGAAATTATATTATTAATGAGAAAGTCTGAATGCGTGAATATAAAACCAACTTTACCTCAGTTAAACTGACTTTTCTTATTGCTGATCTATGAACAGAATTTCTTCATAAAAATCCAATTCCCTATGAATCTTTATGGAAGTCTGATATTTAATGTTGACAGTTCACCCCAAAATAAAAATGTACTCACCATATTCACATTCAGTACAGTGGTATCACAATGTGAGTCGTTGTTTTTCTGTTAAACACAAAATAAGATATTTTGAAAAAATTTAGCAAATTGTTGCATCCATGTCTCTGACATCCATAAAAACTTGACAGTGTTTACTCTGCTTTATCAAAATTCTTTTATTCATTCATTTCCCTTCGGCTTAGTCCCTTATTTATCAGGGGTCACCACAGCGGAATGAACCGCCAAATATTTCAGCATATGTTTTACGCAGCAGATACCCCTCCAGCCATACACTCTCTCTCCTTCACACACACACACACACTCATACACAACGGTCAATTGAGTTCATCCAATTCACCTAGTGCAAGTCTTTGGACTGTGGGGGAAACCGGAGCACCCGAAGGAAACCCACACCAACGGGGAGAACATGCAAACTCCACACTAAAATGTCAACTGGCCCAGCCGGCACTGAGGCGACAGTGCTAACCACTGAGCCACTGTGGTGCCCTTTTTTCAAAATTCTCTATAATATTTTGGTCTAAGTTTGACAAAAGAAACACTCAATAAGGTTTGAAAGAAGTGATAAATAAAGGCAATTGTATTTTTTGGGTGAACTATCCCTTTAAGATTAAATATACACTAGCAATCTGCTGTTCTGCAATGGTAAAAAGGACAAAATCATGACAAAATCTGTGCTTTCAGCTATATTTACTGCTAATGAGAACATAAAGGCCCAGTTTCACAAACAGGGCTTAGATTAAGCCAGGACTAGGCCTTAGTTAATTTAGGCTATTTAAGCTACATTTATAAAAAATGGCCTTAGAAAAATATATTACACCTGGACAAAAAAAAAAATGACACTAATGTATTTTAAGACATCTCACTGCAAGTTATTTTGAGTTGAAACAGCTCAAACATGCAATTTTATTTATAGCCTAAACCTTGTTTGTGAAACCAGGGAAAAATGTTACAAATAACAGTCTACCTTTTGTATATCTTTAAAATATTGCCAAAATAATTCACAAAATTTAAACAGCCAGTGAAGTATTGTAGGTATTGCCATGATATGATGCATAATTTCCTTTCATACTCCAAGCATTGACCACCTTCTTCAATATAAATCAATTTTCTGGTCTGATCTCAAGCCTAGGCAAATAACTGAGAAAGCTCCAATCTGATGCCGCATTTTTTGATGTCATCATGTACTTCTTACAAAGTATTTTACAGTATTTTAAAACTACAAAAATACTAGACACTAAAGTATTTTCATACAAAATATAAACCCATTTTCGTAAACCATATTAAACACAAATTACAAAATACTATTTTGTATTTTAAATACACATTTGAAAAACATGTATCATAAATACTGCCCATCCCTGAAAATGCAGTTACATAAACTTAACAGTTCCAAGTTACAACGGGTTCAACTTGTTAAAAAAAAGTGTCGGTTTTACTCAACTTTAAGTAAATAGTTGCTTTTTTCACGGTGTAAAATTTATATCATAAATTTAAATCATACATTGTAAAAAATATGAAAAAAGTCATGAAAACAAATGTTTTTATGCTACTTTAGCTTATTTTAAAAAGATAATCAGCATTACTGTATAACATTTTTTATCAGTTTGACTGAAGTAAAGATGACCAGAAAAGTTCATTTGAATAATTTGATTTAGGCAGCCAGAATTTTTTGTAGTGTTATGATTTACCAAATTAAGATTTTTTTTTTCATTTTCAGCCAAATAAGACCTTTCTCTCACTCACTTTTAAGGCACAATTGCTCAAAAAATATGAACTCACCCTCACGTTGTTCCAAACCTGCCTGACTATTCTTCTTGTTCTGTGAAACAGAAAACAAAGATAACAAATTACTGCAAAATAAAATTCATAAATGTCAACACCACCCAATTATGACAGAACTATTCACCCAAACTGTTTCCATTAGATGAACCGTATAGCTTGAACATGAGCTCATCTGGTATGTACGTACATCAGTGAGTGGGTCAAGCTTGTGCAAACAAGACATTTTAATGAAAAAAGGGGACAACTTAAGCCTGTTTCTTGTATATTTTTGATGACATGTTGAGTTGAGTCAAGCTCAGAGTTTAGCTCATCTATCACTCCCCACCCAAGAATGACCATTTGGCTTTCACAGCTTCTTAATGGAGAAACTCTGCCAAGTGTAAAAGCACACAACACCCCTCAATGCCTTCACATTTTCATCTACATAAATCAGCCACGAAAATCTCCTTCTTGGCGGTTTCTTTCTCAGCGATCTTTGACCTGAGGTGCATTTTCTCTTTGAAAGCTTCAATAGGAATAGCCTGCATTAATAGCTTTGGATGGACAAATCCTCCCACATGGCGACGTGGCAATCAACATACGGCCTTTTTCACCCCAGAGGGAAAACTGGGAATCTCCCTGTCTCCCTTCCCTCTTACTCAGGAGTGAAGTCACAGCCAATACACAATATGCTCTTGTATCTCAGACTATGAGATTTATGTTTTTTAACACAGTGATTCAAAATAAAAACTATCATCATCCACACTGGCATTTCTACTGTGATTCAGAAAAGCTATGTCAAAGTTTCATGACTGAAAATGCATGTCACATTGCTTAAAACAAGTATTCAATATCCGGTTTTCAGAAGAGGACAATGTAAAAATGAGTAAATAGTTGATATTTAGGCAGATGTACTATGAGTAGATATCAATTTTTAATATTGGGCATAAGCAATATACATCTCAATTGCGATGACATAGCATGGCACAATTTTGCTGTTTTATGTCATACATTTGGATAAGTATGTCATATTGTGGAACTTTAGGACAGAATAATGACTTTTCAGTGATAATTTAGACTTTGGAATTGAAACCTTTTAATTTTGATGTAGAATGAGGAAATTATAGACATTTTATCTTCTAAGTTTGACAAAATGTCTTCATTTCAACATTTTTTTATATTCATTAATATACTAATAATATAATAAATCATATTTATAAAAAGGGGCGTCACGGTGGCGCAGTGAATGAATATTAATTATAACTTTCCATCCAAGTTGGTGGTTCACTCCATGGTGGCTACCCTTTGAAATAGAGACTAGCCAAAGGAAAATGAATGAATGAATGAACTTTCTCATGATTTTGATATTGAGTGTGGCAGAACTTATACTATTTGTCAGTAATGTGACTTAAAATGACTTAATTCCCAATATTTGTGTCATGACTTTCTATATCAGAAATTTTAACAAAAATTTGACAATACATTTTTAGTATTGTGTAATATTGTGGAATTTTAGGCCAGAATAATGACTTTTGAGCTCATAGTTTAGACATTTATGTCAGACTTTGGAATTGAAACCTTTCACATGATCATTTTGACTTGCTGGTGTGTTAATACAGAATAAAATAATAAAAAATTTGACTTTTTATGTCAGAATTGAAACTTTTTATCTTTTTATCTAATTATTAGAATTATAACTTGTCATCTCATGATTTTGAGTTAGTATAGCAGGACTTTTTTGTATCAGTAATCTGACTTAAAATTACTTAATTCTCAATATTTGTGTCCGAATTATGACTTTCTACCTCAGAAAATTTACTTAGTTGACTTTTTTTTATTATTATTTTTTTACAGAATTTGCATTTTAGTTTTATAATTATAACAGCATGGTAGAATTTCAGTTCTAAATCAGCAGCAAATCCTTTTAATTTAACCAAAATGAGAAAATACAAGTATAATACTATATACTCTCAGAACATTATGTTTATTCATAATTTGTTCAGACTGCTTATTTAAAATAAGCTGAAACAATACAATTATTATTATTTATATATTTTTTGGGGGTGGGGGGTGGGGGAGTGACTTAATAGTTTTATGTTCAATCCACTTAATTTTGTAAAAACTACTACATTAACTTAATTCATCCTGTTGTCCCAACACAAATCGATTGTGTGAAACCCAGCATTTTTACAGTGTATGCAATTATAAGACATAAGTAAAACTCTAAGATATAAAGACCTATTTACGCCAAGCTGAATTAATAGTTAAATAATACTAGTATGCATGCTAGACCTTACCATATGAAGAGTTATGAATTTTAAAATGAAAATGCACTGGTGTAACATAGCCTCAGTCTCTAGCCACTTTGATTGCGTGACAGAATATCATTGTAGCCCTCCCATGACTTTATAGCTCCCACAAACCACTTTACTCTTTCACCCCTTCTTCATTTCCTCTAGCTCTGTTTTCCATTTTTGTGCATTTGACACTAACAGCAACTTTTTTTTTAAACGATAAAGTGGGGCCCCCCGAAATTGGGGGTCTTTTCACTAGCCAAATTCCTGATTCCCCAAGTGCAATGGAGCATTGAATCAAGGCCCCGTAACTCTCCTTGAAACCCCCCATGTTCTTCTCAGCGGATATGATCACACATTCATCAGCAGCCTGTCGACCCTTTACAGCCTCTGCAGCTTAGTTTAAAAATCCCAGAGGATGGAAAACCAGCCCAAAAGTCCTATTGTCAGTTCTCACTTAAGCTTGCTATCAGTTTGAAAAAACACATAGTATCGCAATGATATCACAGTTTAGCTCTATATAACTGCAATGAACCTTGGGCTGATATAAAACAGCCTTGATGTGTTTCTGTCATGCTGCATGACGATCAAATCCTGTGGTGTTTTCCAGTGCAAAACCCACTGCTCTTGAACTACAGCATTATGTTAACTGTTGTTAAGGGGTTGCTATATGTTATGGGTGGTTTCTTGGGTGTTGTCATTAATTATTAAATAGTTGCTATGTGATTAATAAGGTAGGTGGTTGCTAAATGTGTGTTAAATCGTTATCATTGCATGTGCTCTGAGTGGTTGCCAGGGTATTTCCTTATGGGTGGTTACTATGTGGTTGAGAAGTTATGTTAAAATCTGTGTAAACAACAGGACATTGCTAGAGACTTTTATTTGCGCATGATGACAGATTTCCAACTGAAAAGGAATATTAGGCAGGGTTTTATGTGTACTCCCCTCCTCTCATCTTTAACCCATAGCAAACTAATGGTTGAAGGGGCATGGCTAATCTAATTTTGCCTTTTTAAGATTTTTCAGTGTGATTAACTCTTCATTCATTTTCATTTGGCTTAGTTCCTTGAATTATTAGGGGTTGCCACAGCGGAATGAACTGCCAACTTATCCAGAATATATTTTACACAGCGGATGCCCTTCCAGCTGCAACCCAGTACTGGGAACAACCCATACACATACACTACGGCTAATTTAGTTCATCCAATTCATTTATACTGCATATCTTTGGACTGTGGGGGAAACGGGAGCACCTGGAGAAAACCCACGCGAATATGGGGAGAACATGCAAACTGCACACAGAAATGCCAACTGACCAAGCCAGGACTCGGACCAGTGACATTCTTGCTGTGAGGCGACAGTGCTAACCACTGAACCAATGCTTGACAGAGGGCATGTCTGAAGTTGGGTCAGAGCTGAGTCAGCCAATTAAATTACAGTGCAATTGGCTACTGTCTGTGCTAAGGTATTTGCATAAAGCCATATGACTGGCTGATGCTTCTGCTGGCGCTTGAAAAGAAAAGGGTAAAGTCTAGATCCGTGTCCAAACTTGGTCCTGGAGTGCCGGTGTCCTAGAGAGTTTAGCTCCAACCCTAATCAAACACATCTGAACCAGCTCATCAAGCTCTTAGATATACTAGAAACTGCCTGGCAGGTGTGTTAAAGCAAGTTGGAGCTAAACACACCAGGACACCAGCCCTCCAGGACTGAGTTTGGACACCCCTGGTCTAGATAGTATACATGGCTGGCCGGAAGTGCGATATGCACTTCAATATAGCAGCATTTTTATGACACTGTATAACGATAATTAATATTTTTACAGTATTATGACGGTTGGGTTTAGGGTTAGGATAGGGGTAGATGTTAAAAAATTAATTTTGGGGGGTAATTTAATAGATAACAAATAATAATCTGTACAAATACTGTTTTTATGTTACTGTGACGGTTGGGTTTAGGGTTGGGATGGGGGTAGATGTTAATAAAATACAATTATTGGGAAGTTTAATAAATAATATTAATCATTTCCGTTAACTTCCGGCCACAACCATATCTGATCTAGCAACAACTTTTGAAAAGTTGAGAAATTCCCAACTTCTGCAGCAAGTGGCGCAGACAGATGCACAATTCAGTTTTGCAACGCTTGACGTCACCCATTCAAAGTGAATGGCGTTGACACTGATGCCTCGTGTGAATTGGGCATAAGAATGTATGCTGGAAAATAAACATAATAAATTTAGATTTCATCCCAGCAAGCAGATTGATTTCAAAATTACATCAAATAAAATGTCAAAAATGATAATCAATTGAATTCTAATTAAAGTAAAAACATCATCAAATTGACATCTAACACCGGTGTCAAAAACATGTCAAAAATCTATTACAGAACAGTCCTGTAAACCATTCTTGATGGGTTTTTTAATGCCAAGGTTAGATCTTAATTTACTGTTGTTTAGATATTCAGGTAGTTTACATGCTTTGTAGTGATACACAATCAAGTGCAAATTTGTCATTTGGAATTGATGCTTTCAGATAAATGAAACTTGACTTATAATATAATACTTTTTGTGTCCTTATAAAAGGGCATCAATGTATGGATGTCAAATGTCAAGGTTTTAACATCAAAATTTTAAATGGCTTTTGGCTGTAATGTCATTTTAATGTCTTTTTTACATTAAAGTGCCTGCAGGGATGTGTGCCGAGTGCAAAGTGACTGCTAATCCATTACTATGTGGTTGCTAAGATGTTTTGAAATGTTGCTATGTGTCACAATCACCAGCGTTCTAGTCCATACAGATCGTTGGAGAACTACAATTCTGCCACCATGTGAACTACAACTCACTTCAGGCACCACACACACACACCTGTCCCGGTTCTCCATTGATTACACACTCACACAGCTGGAAGCTCATGATGGACTAATCAGATGGACCATATAAACAGCGCACATACAAAGACTTTGCTAAGTCTTGTTTTTGTACACTACAAAGCATTTTCCTTGGTTTGACTTTTTGTGCTGTTTCCTGACCCATTCTTTTTTTTATTGTTTATCTCTTTGCTTGTGTACTAACTACTCTTTTGGATTACCCTTTAAGTACCCATTTGTTTCTGTTTGACCATTGCCTGCCTGACTACTCTTGTCAATAAAGACACTGCGTTTGGATCCTCAACGTAACTGTCGATGCTTAGGTGTTTTAAAGAAATTTGGTGTTTACTATGTTTGGGGTTTGCTATGTTCTATGGCTTGATACTATGTGGTTGATAAGTTAAATGGTGGGCAAAGCAAAGCTTCATGAAACATTGAAGCAAATGTGTTGAAGCTTCAAAACGTTTGGAAACTCCACTCCACAGTGACAATTAGTGGTCATTTTTATGTATTGCTTTTGAACAACTTCAGTAAAGAAACAGTTAAGCAAATTTAGTAATTAAACCCCATGTTGTAAAGTCAAGGTTTCAAGTGATTTAGTGGAGCGGTGAACGTTCCTAACTAACATGCAGAGATACTGGGTTCGAATCCAGGGTGATGCAGCTATAGATGTTAGTTTTTAAATGCTCTGTTTTTGTAACATGTTTTGTTTTAACATTGGTCTGACATCCGAATGAACACTTTGTGGATAAATATGTCTTGTTTTGGTCATTAAAACTTAATTAAAAGACATCATGTCATAATTTAAGAGTGTTTGTACAGTGTTTGTACAAGAGTGTCATTAGCAGCACAGTTCCTCTGTGCACACGTGCAGTCCACTAGCCTGCATATGAGTTTTTTTCTCCGAAGCTGTCAATCAAACAGAGATTTGCCAGGTCTCGAAATGCTTATGAAATGATTGATGCTTTGAATCGCTTTAGTCACATTTTGGTCAGGTGAGTGTTTCGAATCACCTTAGTCATGTGATCTGTGTGTTTCGGATCATGCTTCGGTACAGTGTTTCGGGATCTCGACACCATGTTGAAACAACAGTTTCACATCAGCCATCCCTAAATAAGTTGTTCAAAATAGCTACCATGACATTTTTGGTATTGCTGTTTTCTGGATGGTATCTAGTGTGATGCTGTATGATTGCCAAGTTGGATGAGAGATTTCTACAGTTCTAGCTAGTACCCATGACATTGCTACAGTATGTGTTCAGGATGGTTGTCGTGATCTTTTCTTTGTTGTTGGTATTTGTTTGAAACAGTTGTTATAGTGTTGATATGTGGTTGCCAAGACTAGGGTAGTTACAAGCTAGGGTGTTGCATTTACATTACATTATTTACATGAGATGTCGCTTACGCTATTGTTGTCTATTGGAAGGAATGTGTTAATAGAGCCTCCATTTTAGTACAGGGTAGCGCTCTTTTGAAATTAATGTGGGACCAAGGTTTAGGGGAGGACTGGCCATCCGGAGCTAGAGATATATATACACACATATATATATATATATACAGTATATCTATGATCTATGAGTGTTCCCGGTGGTCAGTATGCAAATATATAAATATTTTTAAATTACAAAAATTATAATTTTACATCACTTTTCTACATCGATGGATAAATGACCGCATGGACATTTCTGACAAAGAACATGTGTTTGTGTGCATGGAAATGTATTATCCACTCTACCTGTTACATTTGATCTAATGTGTGTCCTGAAATGAACCCCTCTCCCGCTTTCACTAATTCACTTCTAATTCTAATGGAGGGAGTGATTTGTTTGTGAATGAATCTCCGTTATGAACAACTTGTTCACTTAACCAACAATACAAGTTGATACAACACAATAATACAAGTTGATTTTATTCAACAAAACTAGCATAAGCCTAGTATTTAGTGCGAGTTGGCGTTACTTTGCATCATGGTCAGGGCAGTAAGTGACTGTATTATCATCAATAATGTTACTTGTTTAGCACAAAAGTTCGTAACATACAAAAACGTAAAAACAAAATCCTACCTATGAAATATTCTGCCATTATCCTGTTTTCTGGTTATTACACTCGTACACAGCACTAAAGTCCAGCATCTTCACGTTGGCTTTAGTCTTGACTAGTGCAATTGAATGACATTTGTCCTTGGCTCACGGTACAATTGTGGCAGCGGTATTGACGCATGCTCAGGGTCCGTATGCGATATCTAGTCTATATATCTATGGCGTGTTGCTATGTGGTTGTATGCATTCTCAGTTTGAATTTGGGAACTGTTACATTGCTAAGGTGTTCTGTGTACTTACCGCTGCTATGTGATTGTTTAGGTGTTGTTAGGTTGTGGCTTACTGGCCTGGTTTAAAAGACAAGTATTAACTATATCTTTTCGCCAAATACAATGTTGGATTTTTTCTCCTATTTCCAATTGTGTGTTAGATTATCGTGAGAGAGTGTTCCCGTGTGTTCAGGGGTTGCTTAAACATTCAGCTCCAAGAAAAAGGGAGTCAGTGGGGGAGTGTTTTTTCCCTGGAGCAGGACATCGGTCAATCATGGCGCCAGACTACAGTCATGTTTCACGGGCAGAAGAATCTCCCTCCACTACCTCCCACACCAACACCACCCACACACTCATAAAAAGACATCCTCAGATCTTTCTGCTGATGTATGAATATGGCAGGGTCACCATAAACGATGAGTTTGTCACTATTTGGCTGCAGCTTTTCTTGGCGTCAGCTAAAAAAACCCCAGCCAAATCTACACTTTGCATTCGCTTCTGCTGGAAAATCCCAAGTTTCCGGCCCGTCCACTGGTCGCCTGCCGCTCGGTTTCTTTTTTTCTCCGTCTTTGTGTTTCTCTCCTCCTCCCTTCCAGAATGTCTGTGCCAGATATGCTCAGATCCACAGTGCCGCTTATTGCATTGTTTAGGTTGCCTTCAATTCAGAGCAGGACATGTCAACACCGTGGCCTTCAGAGACCGCAGCGGAGCACAGCTGGCTGACAGAGATACAGTAAAAGAAAGAAAGAAACAGGGCGAAAGAGAATGGGTGTGGAGACAAAAAAAGAGAAATATTTGATTAAGAACAAGGTTCATACCAGTGCTTCTATTGTTCTGCATGTAAGGTCATTATATGTTTTGCAGGATAATCTCTTGCTTTGACTTTGGAATTGTGAATCAGTGTAAACAACTACAGCAAGAATTGTTTGACTGGGGCCCTGTGATTTCTGTGAAAAGTTAAATTTACATTATATAATGGAGAATTTTACAGAATTTGGCATGAAGAAATCAATCGTAGTGCTGTACACAAAATCATAATGTGGACTAGAATCTGTAAAAAATCTAGGTAAACCTGCCCAAAAATATATATTTAAATATGAATTCATATATATGAATTTTATGAGAACATAAACACGTTCTTCACCTTTCATGAAAATCATCTTTTGTAAGCTGTTTGGACAGAACTGTGTGTAGGTATAGTGTGTCCACAATCATATTGGGGTGATATACTGTAAAGACAATAAGTCTCTTTTTTTTAACTATCCTGATAATAAAATAAAATCCAAATCCGTCACATTTTGAGGCCCACCGCAACGTGACGTAAAAGTGCAGTTTCCACGCCCACTGAATTGATTGACAGCCACATATTAACATGTCTCCATAGTACTGCATATAATCATATCAACAAGATAGGACGTGCACAAAGAAACTGGGATAGAAAGATATTTGAGCTCTCTGTGATCATCAATCATCATCGAATGTGATCAAGAATGAGTTTTACAAGTTTAAAACATTTTTAAAACAGTGCATGTTTGTAATGAATTACAGCGATTTTACCATCTTTACTTTATCACCACAGCCGCTTGTCAGTACAATTCTAAAAGAAGATGCGTCAATCCGGTTAGTGGACGTTAAATCAGGTTTATTTTGTACATTAGCATAACGGATATCCATACAGCAGTGGATATTAACGTGTATCCTGTCACATTTGCTTGCAAAAACAGTGCAAAGTTAAATGCGTGTGCGTGAACTTTGTAACAACATTGTGTGTGACTCATCGTTGCAAAAATGCTTGAATTTACCCCACAACAAATACATCAAATAATCATTGGGAAACTTCGTACTGTAGTATTTCTCAAAAACATTACGTGAGATCTGCTTTATGTCGGTCACTGTGCTGCTTGCAGGAGGTTTCAAATGGTTGCTTTGTGGATGCCAGGGTGAGATATGCTAAAGGCTAAAGTGTTTTAAATTGTAATCATGGTACTTTTACTAGCATTTGTGAAAAAAGTACTAGAAATAGTCAACCTGTCAAAATAAAAGTCCAGTTTAACTTGAAGAAATTGTAACAGACATATAGTGCTATTTCTGTTGCGCTGTGGAATGTATTTTGAAATTAATAATAATAGAAATAATAATTACTTACTCCCAGGGCCGTTTTATATCGAAGTTGATATTTGTAGTCGCACCATGTTGGTGTTTTGTAACATCTAGTTTTCACGAGGTGGGTCGTTAGCTCAACGCTCAACCCCCAACCTGGAGGACCAGGATATAGACTACGAACAATTTAACTTACCCAATTCACTTATAGCGCATGTCTTTGGACTTGTGGGGGAAACTGGAGCATCTGGAGGAAACATGGAAAGAACATGCAAACTCCACACAGACCCAGCCAGGGCTCGAACCAGCGACCTTCTCGCTGTGAGGCAACAGTGCTACCCACTGCACCACCGTGCCACCCCGATAGAAATAGTAATGAATACAATTATTAATACAATTTTTTAAATCAATAGTCACACATTTCCAGTCCTTTTAAAAAGAAATGCAACCAAATTAGATTTTTGTTGCTACATTTTATATTTAAATATATAAAATAATACTGTATAAATATGGTTGTAACTGAGAATTGTTAACTTGCCTGTGTTTCATAATTAAAATTAATTAGACAATTGAATTTTATAATCAAAATCGAGTATATACAAATGAAAACAGAGTAAAATAAAATATAATTTGGGGGAAAATAAAACAGATTTTTAGGTCCCTATTGCAGTCATAGGCTTCTTCTTCTTCTTAAAAAAGTACTCTAAAAACACCACTAATCCATTATAAATGAGCACGCCTTCTATTTTCTGCTGAGCATTTACTTTTTGAAAGGAAGTCACAGTCAGTCACTGTCCCAAGAGATTGCTGAAGTCTGTTTGGTCACCTCTGTTCATCTGCTGTTGATTATTGAAGCTGATCTAATCTCAGCATGACACATCTGGCACAAACAAGTCATGAAAAAAATGTAATATTGGGTAACTTTAGCTGACGCTGACAGAACTTCAGAAGGCTCCCATCCAGCTCAACTGTGAACTCGCATTGGGAGTCATTTTAAAAGCCTCCATAAACGGCGATGTGAGAGCGAATGTAAGCACCTCCAGGTTAACGAGTAAATATAGTTTGCTGGAAACAGTAGTGCTTTTAAAGACCGTCGTTCATATTTATTATGCCTTTAAACTTAACCATCATACACAAAGGCAGCACTGTTTTTAATTAAACCGTATGGAGGTAACTTTCAATGGATAGCTTGTTTGTTGGCTTGGGATTGGGTGTTATGGAGGACCTGGAATGGCACAAGCAAACTGTTTTGTCATATGAAACCATAGAATTAGGACTACAGGAAGAAAATGTAGTTTTTTTTTCTTTTTTGGGCACTGAGATTTGGAATTAACTGTTTTAAAGGGGCCCCCCGAAGAGCTGTCAGCTGAAGTTGATGGGAGTAACAGAATAGCTCTTTAAATCAGATGGCAAAAAAATGGCCAGCCCTTGAGAAGCACAATACATGGAATACCCCCTAGACTTTCTAAATGGGACCAGATTGCAACCACATGTTAGAAATCAAATACAGTCAGAACCGGTCATGTTTTCTTGAACAAGAAAAGCACCACCGTTATGAAGTAACACATAAGTGCATGGATCGAGATGAAAAATAAACATGTTTTAAAATGAAAATACCTTAGTTTATTCAAATTCTTTTAAACCCTGTTGGAAAATCTAGTTATATGTATTCATTTGTATTGATGGTGTGTGGACATCGTACAATGAAACTTAACCCTTGTGTATTTTCATTTTAGTTTAGTGATCACTTTGGCAACAAGCTGTATTTGAATTGGGGTGGAACAATGGCTCAGTGGTTAGCACTGTCGCCTCACAGCAAGAAGGTCGTTGTTTCGGGTCCCGGTGTTAGGATGATTCTAGGGGCCCATGTCATTTTGGGGCCCCCAGAGATACTATTCCGAAAAGCTCATCTACCAACCCTCCCCCCGCTCACATGTTACTTTCATCCGAACACCCCATCCACCAACTCTCCCCACTCACTCGTTACTTTCCTCCGAACACCCCATCCATTAACCCTCCACCCTCACTCGTTACTTTCATCCGAACACTCCATCCACCAATCCTCCCCCCTCACTCGTTACTTTCATCTGAACACCCCATCCACCAAAGGCCCGTTTCCACTGAGTGGTTCGGTACGGGTCGGTACGCTTTTATGGCCGTTTCCACTGTCAAAAGCGTACCGAACCGATCCATACCGTACCACTTTTTCGGCACCCTTTCAAAAGGGTACCAAAGACGAGAAAGGGTACCCAAAGGTGGAGCTACACGCGCAGCTGAACGCTGATTGGTTTACAGAGATACGTCACGATCTCGTGGAGCTAGCCAGAATCAAAACAATGGAGCCGCCATGTTTTTAAATGCACAGCCGAGACAACTATATGCATATAATAACGATACATGGATGACCCGGGCTCAAAACAAACCTTGTCGTTGTCTTGATGAACAGCCACAAAGCCAAGAATCTGCCGTGTCCTGTTGTTGTTTTATGAGGCCGTCTAAAAGTGCGAGCGGTTTTTCGCTTTCTCCAGGGAGCTCGCGTTCGCGTCTAGATTTGATATAACAAACTTCTTGAGCTGATAATAATAACGTGCGTGTGTGATTAATGAAGCGTTTTCGACATCTGATCCATTCAGAAAGAAAAGGACAAACGCGAGAGTGAAGCGCGGAAAAAAAGGAGAAGCCCGACAGGATTACAAGGATTCCCGAACTCAAATAAGGACTTAATGTATGCTGTGTGTCGTTTATCTGTAATTGGTAACATATCGGAGACTGTAAGGGTCTGTATGTGTTCATATATGTTGCATTTATTTATTTATTTTATATAATTGCAGACGTAACAGTAGGCTGTCACACTGTCATTGATCTGCAGTTATAATCAAATCATGTTCATAGAAATGTTAGTAATAAACATTTATAAACAAGTATTAATATGTTTAAAGCATCTGTTTTGTTAGAAGAGCTTCTCATATAATGTGAACGAACTGTACAGCTTTACTGTAGACATTTATTCGAGCGAGAATGACGTAGACTGAAACTCTCTGTAGTACACCACGCCCACCAAAAGGGTACCCTTTGTAATGGAAACGCAAGCTTGATAAAGGTGACCCGTACCGACCCGAACCGTACCGTACTGTACCACTCAGTGGAAACGAGCCACAACTCTCCCCCTCACTCATTACTTTCATCCGAACACCCCATCCACCAACTCTCCCCCCTCACTCGTTACTTTCATCTGAACACCCCATCCACCAACTCTCCCCCTCACTCGTTACTTTCATCGGAACACCCCATCCACCAACTCTCCCCCTCACTCGTTACTTTCATCCGAACACCCCATCCATCAACTCTGCCCCTCACTCGTTACTTTCATCCGAACACCCCATCCACCAACTCTGCCCCTCACTCGTTACTCGTTTTGGATGATCTAAATTGGCCGTAGTGTATGATTACGTGTGTGACGGCGAGAGTGTATGCATGTTTCCCAGTACTAGGTTGCGGCTGGAAAGGCCTGTTGCATAAAACATATGCTGGAATAGTTGGCGGTTCATTCTGCTGTGACACCCCTGATAAATAAGGGACTAAGCTGAAGGAAAATGAATGAATGAATGAATGTATTTGAATTGAAATGTGGACATTTAAGTCTTATTTCCTTTCACTAATCTTTTTAAATCTGGGTACAAAAAAGGTGTGGTGGTGGTGGTAAAGTGGGGGGGGGGGGGGGTTAATAAATGATCATTTGTTAAATTTCATATATTTAATTTAATCACATCTCATTTATTAATCAAACTTATTTAAGATTTAAATGTTTTGAGGGATAATGGGTGTATCCTGACCTAAAGTAACCTCTGGCTATTTCAACAGACGTGTGTTTCGCAAAGATGACCTATTCTTGATTTAAAACAAATGCTGATAAGTTTGTATTTCAGTAGCAATAAATTTACAATTATGAAAGATTGCACTTATTAATTTACTGTTTAACTTTCATGTGCGGACATAAGTGTCTATTAAATTACAAAACATGAGTATAATTTGACTTTACTTTTAGACTATTTGTAAATACAAACAAATATTTTACAGGAAAAGTATCTTGTGAAAACTTTGTCTATATCTGCTGGTTTCACACTGCCAACTGAATATTTTCCCACATAGACAGCTGGGCACAATCATGCATTCACAATATAGGGGTGGTAAAATGTATGTTGTTTTGACATTCTTAAGGGGATCAAGTGTTAATTAGGGGGGTCAAATACCCCGTATTTGCACCCTGCTCTCAGGACATTCAAGACTAAAATTTCTCCATGGAAAAACTTTCCATTAATACTATACTTTGTTTGTTACATGGTTTCAATTTGTTGTCAGTGCTTAAAAATTTTTACTCTTTGTAAAAAAAAAGTTGTTTTTTTCCGGTTAGGCCTGAAAATACACTGTATTATTTTCATTTTGTTTTATGAAAGAAAAACATGTGAAAGTAAATGATGAAATAATTAAAATTCTGAGTGAACGATTCCTTAAAATGTCATTTTCAAAAGCACAATAACAATTTTAACTGCTTAGATTATAAAAGACATTAAAGATTTCAGGGCTTGTTTGTAATAAAGGTATACAGAACCTTCCTGCTATCACACACTGAACGGTTCGCTTTTATGTGTTTTCGTATATTCTATATTTAATTTATTTGTTATTACTGTATTGGTTTTGTATATGCACCCTATACATACACTTGCTGTGCATTTGTATGACGCTTGAGGACTTTGATGTTTGCAGACTGTCAGCTATGTGCTCTTCTGTTAAAGCCACAAAAGGGAAATTAGTGTTGGGGATGTTTGTTTGTATATTAGTTTGTTTTGTTGTTGTTGTTGACTGTTTGTTTTTCTGTTTTGTTCAAATTTATAATTTTAAGTTTTAAAAGTTTGTGCTGAAAGTTTAAAATCTTTTTTCTCAGTTTTTTTTTATTTTAAATGTACAGGTCTCAGAATATATGATTTTTTTTAACAATATGGTTTATAGGATTAAAGACAAATTTTCAATTCTGTCAAATTTCCTCATTCTTAAGTTATATATACTTATTTTCCATTTAAGCCCAAGCTGAGATGCTATCACAATTCATTCCAATAAACTCTCCATCTAAGAAACATAATCATTTGAGTTCCACAGAATAAGAAAAAAAACACTATATGGAAAAATGTGGGGAGTAAATCATTACTTATGGTTACACTGTATCTACAGTATAATCATTTACTAATGCCTAAATTGCATATTACATTAATATGGATTTAAGATGAGCTTAAGATGGACTTTAAAAACATGATTCATATAAATTCATGTGTGAATAATAACCACATTGACGTGTTAATACATGTTCAAAGGATGTGCATGCAAAAAGAGTGATTGATTTATTTAGCATCCAAGCGCATGTTTTTTTTCCTCAGAAGAACATTCTAGATTTTTAGCTGAAATTGATTGTAGAAACCTTTATATCATTTGCAGGATCCCAGATAAGCACAAATAAGTTCCATTTTTTGAAGTGACATATGGTTTTGCTCCATAATAACCTAAAAATATATCTATTAATTGTGTGTCTTATGGTCTTTTTTGACTCTCAAAGTAATAGTATAGCCTTTACCTCGCATTTTAAAAAATCATCAACTACAATTTCAGCAAAAAATGTTAATGTTGTACTACAGAACAAAATCACTTACATATTGGATGACCTGAGGTGAGTTTTAAAAAAACTGAAAATTCTTTCATCATTATTGAGGTAAAAATTTGTTTTATACCCGCCCATTAGGGCTGCAAGAAATTGGAAAAAACTGACATTGCCATATATTTTTTTCTGCAATATATCTTGCGATATAAATCAAGTTTCACAATGACTAATAACTCTATCTGGAAAAAAATCATAATTTTATATTGATTGTGATGATTTTGCACCTGTGTAAAATATAATAAATATATTACAAGCATTAATTGATAAAAACAAAGATACTAATTAAATAAACAGTGCTTTATGGTTTTCTGGACAGTCAGTATTGAGGTACAGAAATTAATGTAAAATAACACTAAAACCATTCATAAGAGTATTCAACAACATCCATTCTTGTCTCAGGACAAATTTGAAAAACTTTTGTGATCCACTTTAAACGTTGACTACTATAGTCTTCAGTGTAGAAACAATTAAACGCAGTTATTCTTTGTTAAAGCTACACATTTTATTGATTCTAGTGCCCAAATGGTTTAAGTTTGCTTAAAATCTTGCACAGTCACATGGAGGCCTAAAAAAAAATCAGTTTTCTGGTTAATTACAATCCCAACACAACATTGTAGATCCTGCGATGTGACTATTGCAGATTCACACATTGCGATATCTATGCTGAAACGATATATTGTGCAGCCCTACCGCACATTCAGACTTTTTCCAACTAATATAATTTTAAAAAAGTATTGCAAATTCTAAATAGGGAAATCATATTATCAACCAATGACCATCAAAGTACAACATTGTTCACAGCCAATTAACTTGTTCTGAAGTCATTCTTAAATGTGATTTCAGACCGAATATTCAAATTAGCATAGTAAACAATATATGGACTTTTAAAATGAACGAATGTGCGAATATAAAACCAACTCTACCTCAATGTAATAATTAACTAACCCTTGACTTTCACAAGCGTGTTCTTGTGAAAGAAGATATTTTGAAAAATGCTGGAAACTTGTAAACATCTCAGCAGGCACACAACTTCATAAGACATTAATATTAGGTTAGATTTAGGTTGTGATGTCGGGTGCCCAAAATGCAATGTCGGGCCAGCGTCTGAGGCCGACATTATTTTGATCACCGATAAAAATGTCAAATGACTTTAATTTTTGGTAGATTTTAGGTTGTATTGGAAAGTGAGCAAAATCCAATGTTGAGCCAACATCTTAAACCAACATCATATTGACGTCAAATACTGGCATTTATTCATCAAGTATGACGACCAAAATCCAACGTCTGATAGATGTCATAGAGGTAACGTCCAAACAACATCAAGCTGTAACATCATTAGATGTTGATATTTGGTTGTTTTTAGGTTGCATTGGAAAGTGACCAAAATTCAACGTCTAACTTTGGACACTGATGTCAGCCTGACGTGGGTTCTAACGTAAACCATTTTTCATTTCCACCCAAAATGCAACGTCCCATGACGTTGGGGTACAAAATCAATCTGACGTCAAGTTGATGCCCAGTGTCTGCTGGGATAGTAGGAAAAACAAGTATAAAGGTCAATGGTTAACATTTCAAATTTCTTCAAAATATCTTTGTGTTTAACAGAAACTCATAAAGGTTTGAAACAACTTGAGGGCGTGTAACTAATTCATTTTTGTGTAAACTATCCATTTAACTAGGCTATATAAGTTAGAAATGTAGCAAATATGCTAAATAACATTTATAAGGTTTACATGTTAAATTCAGTCATACTTCCTTGCTCTCAAGTTGCAAGTTCCTTGCTCTCAAATCCTATTTTTCCTCATATGAAACCAAAACAGTAATGTTATCAAAGTCTTCATCATTTTTCCACACAACAATGGGTGGCATATCTATTTAAGTTCCACTGAGGAAAACAAATTTGGTTGAGTAGCCTAAATGATGACACAATTTTAAATCCTCCATCAAGACATATATGTTATATGTCGGTTTGACACAATTAATTATGTAACCTGTAGTGATTACACTAATCTGGAAATCAAAACGAAAGAGTTCCTTACACGATAGTCTTTACAGGAAAGTAAAACCTGCAGTTAGTTTCCTTGGTAGTGAAGCGCTGCCCCGCCTCCATGTTTTTTCATATGAAGAGAGAAGGAATTTTGCCTCAGCTTTTGTCTCGGGCTGCAGTAACACACACACACACACACACACACACACATGCGATGGTCAGCATGACAAGCTCACACACCATGCAGTATATCGGACTTCTGCTGCTGGCTGCAATCCTCCTGCAAACAATAGCCGTGGCTGTAACTTTCATTTACTTCAGCAACGTCTTGTCGACGGTAAGGGCCGAGGAGTTAATGCGTTTCTTTGCACGTTACCTTAGAACTTCTGCAAAGTTGTCCTGAACGACTCGCTATGCATGTTGTAACACTGAAATGCAGTAAATGTTAGACTTTAAATAGATTGAGCGTTGTTGTTTGCTTCGTTGCTCGGCTCGTTTGTTGTAAATTCTTTCCTGCATTTTGTGTAAGTTAGTGGAAAGCTGCCAACAGGTCGCTCAGCGGAGCCTGAAGTACAAGTTAAGCAACAGCAGACTAATAGCAGTCGATGGCAATATATTTGTAATGTTTGTAAAATGTAACTTTTATTATTAGTATTGTATTTAGTTAAAAAATAGTCACAGCAAAGTCTTCATTTGTGCATTTGTGTCATATTTATAGAAATATAATTATAATATATTAAATTGATAGACTGACTTGTATTCTATATGGCAAAACATTATATGCTACGATTGCTTGGATAAATCATTTTTACACTTTACGTATGAATGCAAGGGTAATATTTCAGTTATCATTTGATTATTATAAATATGCATATTATTTTTTGCATTGTATGTATGTAAAAGGCAAGCTTACATTTTGAACATTCGTTATTTGTTTGGTAATTCAAAATGACAAACATTAAATCATAATAAACAATAATACCTTCATTTTACAATCCATGTATGCATACGTTGACAAGTAATTAACATTTGACTTTATATATATATATATAGCATTATAAGCATTAAAATACACATTTGGCATGCTTATTATAGGATATTATGATATATGTGCATGGAAATTGATCATATAATAAACAATTAGCAAATGCAATATATTGATTATGCATTTAATGCAAAAGAAAGACTAAATAAATATGCAAATGAATTAGCATTATTGATTTATTTCCTTTTCATTTACTTGTGCATTCAAGAGAGATCTAAAGCAGTGGTCATTTCATATCTAGTTGAATAGATTTATTATTTAGCTACTGGAACAGTGAATTTCATTATGTTTTTTGTATGTATACAAAACAGAAAAGAATAAATACTAAAATGTGCCATGCGAATTCATGTCACTTAATAGCCAATTTGTAATTCACAGATGAAAGAGACCTTCTCCAAGAGCAGCGTGTCTTGTCTTATGCGGGCCAACCTCAGGACTATTAAGGGTCAGGAGCTGAACGGGGCCGAGGGCAAGGACGACCCCTGCTGGCAGGTCACGCAGCAGCTCCACTTTCTGATTGAAAAGGTATCCGCTTCTGAGGGGGCCCATAAAGTCATAAAGCCGCCCATGGTGAAGACAAAGGGCCCATTTAGGACTCGGATCAGTTTTCTTTTTTAATTAATAGAGGAATTTCCTTAATTTTTTTGAAGCTTAGATTGAGTAAACCAACCCAATATTCAAAAATGATACTGAAGAATTGGTCTATTCATAAACGCTCAGTGTGACCTGAAATGTAATGTTTTTTTGTTTTGTTTTTTACAGTCAATGTCCAGTCGATATCAGAAAGAAATTACATCTGCTGTCAAAGGTATGTTTTTTTCAGATCACATTCACATCAAAGGGTAGTTCACCCAGAAATGAAAATTTGCTGTTAATTTATTGGCCTTCTTTTTTACTCACTATCTAAGATAAAGACGACTCTTCATTCAGATTTTTAGCTGAAACCTCAGTTCTTGGTGATTTATGAAGTGCAATTCGCCAGCTATTTACACTTGAGAGTCAAAAAAAACATACAGGCAACACAAAATGAACTCTTGAGGCTCCTTAAGATACCTTTAAGAATGAAACAGGATTATTTCCAATGTTATTACTTTAATAATGATTAGAAATCTATCATCAGGTGCCACAGGTATTAGTTGTGTTCCCTATATGTGCTGTTTGACTCTCAAAGTGCTGCTGACTTGCATTTTATGGATCAGCAAGGAGCATAGGTTCAGCTAAAAAATATTTCATCATCATGGATATCCCTAAGGCTGATTTATACTTCTGCGTCGAGTGATCGATGTGACCCACAGTGCCTGCCTTGCGCGCAGTTATTCATTTATACTTCTGCGTGTGTTGCTCTGCAATAACACTTCTGAAACGCTAGCTGGCTGTAGGTTTTATGTTTCTCTGTGTTGAGTTTCTTTACTGGTATTTAGTTTTTTCAGAACGGTACAAGTAGCTAAAACTCTCATTCAGAGGCAGGACCTGACAGACATGCAACAAATTTAATCATAAGATAAACACAAAACAAAAGTGTCCATCTGGAGCTCTTTCACTGGACTCGACACTTGTAAACACTTGTTCTATTGGGCTTATGTCTCTTAGCACCACCCACGCTTGTCATTGGTACCAAGCTGACCAATTACAGAGCTTGTACTACGCGTCGCTCGACGTGTAGTTACATTTTGTGAGAGGTCAGCGCCGGCATCAGCCACAGCGAGGGCTATGCGACATACATGCGCATACATGCGCATACATGTGCGCTTGACGCAGAAGTATAAATCAGCCTTTAGGGCAGGGGTGCCCAAACTCAGTCCTAAAGAGTCGGTGTCCTGCATATTTTAGTTCCAACCCCATTTAAACACACCTAAACCAGCTAATCAAGCTCTTTCTAGATATACTAAAACTTCCAGGCTAGTGTGTTGAAGGAAGTTGGAGCTAAACTATGCAGGGCACCGGCCCTCCAGGACCGAGTTTGGACACCCCTGCTTTAGGGTGAATAAATTAACAGCAAGTGTTTAGTTTTTGATGACCTGTCCCTTTAAGTTTATACAAAAACACAAACAACAAGTGAATTAACCATTTTTACAGATGAAGTCTCTCGTGTTCTTCCCTCACTGGTGATCCAAGATCAAGACGATTCCTCCCGGCCTAAGATTGCAGCACATGTGACTGGGAGTTATACACCAGAATCAGAAAAAGACGGAGCAGGTACTTATTTCTGGTGTTCTATCTAATACAAATGTATTTATCTATAGATCAAAGTTCATGTTCACCTTTTAAAATCTACCGAGATAGGCAATTGGATGACATCCAGATATGATAAAAAGCCAATAAGCTATGCAGAAATCACACGAACACTGTTGCGTCCCTGCAAATAAACATTGTTTTTATGTTGGCTTCCCTGAAAGGAAGCTCATAAAACCTTTAATGTAGGTCAGAGGACATGCTTTTCTCTTAAAAAAAAACAAACGCACTGTTTCATCATATCTCTGTAGCCATTTGCCTGAAACAAAAAGCTGGTTTGTAACTCAACCCAAGTCTTTGAAACGACCCCCTCCCATTTCATTCGTCTGCCAAATGCTGAAACAATGCAGCTTTTCTATCAAACCCGACCCATAATCCTTCTCTTTGGCTTGACAATGCAGGTCTACCAAACAGGAAGGTCTACGGACAGAAGATCCAGTCTTGGGAATCCGAAAAAGGTCTGGCTTTTCTCCAGAACGTCGAGTTAAGTGACGGAGAATTGGTGGTACCTCAGGCTGGCCTTTATTATATCTATTCGCAAACATATTTTCGTCATACGCTGATCAAGGAAGACGAAAGTGCGCGCGAGGATGAGTACGGCTCAATGGGCGAATCAGTTCGAGGGAAACCGATGTTGCAGTATGTTTATAAAAAAGTAAGCTCCTATCAAGTGCCGATTCTGCTAATGAAGAATGCTCGGACAACATGTTGGTCACGTGACTCCGAATACGGCCTTTATTCTATCTACCAAGCCGGGCTTTTTCAACTCGGAAGTGGAGATCGAGTGTTTGTGACCGTCAGCAACGTAAGCACAATTGACATGGATGAGAAGTCGAGCTTCTTCGGAGCATTTCTGGTGAGCTAGTCAGTTAAAAAAACACACTGGGTGATTTGTTTCAAGAGCCAATATGAGGAACAAGACTCGGCTTGCTTGGTATTTCTACCTGAGAATTCTTTGGAATGGCTGCCAAGCACCTTAAAACATTTGGACGCGCTTGCCGAGATGTTTGGTCTCTTGCCAAAACAGTTGAACCTTGATTGATGAGAGCTCAGAAAGGTGCAAATATTTGGCGCTTTTTTAGCACACGGCCAGCGGATCAGATTGTAAATCAGTTCCTTGGTGAAATGTGTTGGAGCTCAGATTCAGTGTGTCTGCCTGGAAGGGGCGACGACATAAAGCGAGGGGCTTGCCAAGTCATTTTGGAAGCAAGTTTGTTGGACACGATGAGTTTGTTGTCCGGGCAGGAAAAAGGAAGGTGCGATTCTTCATGCCTGTGGAAGACCTGTTTGTCTCTTCTCTTTGAACATGTGACCTGTATTGCTCTTTCACCTTTAAAAGACTGATTGTAATGTTGAAATCCTGTTGGAGGGATTTGGACAAAACTTTGTGTTATATAAATCAATCCTTGATTGTTTTGCTGACATACTGCGAGTGTCACTTTCAGCACTAATGTGATTATATGACATAATTCATTCCTAAAGCATGAATCTTGTACATTAAACTAAATGTGAAAATCACTGTAACTTTGTAAAATGGTAAATTGTCTTGTATATAATGTCTTTTGTATATATTTTACCAGCGCTGAACGTGGTCTATCCACTTACTTCAGATAACTTTCAGTACTTTCCACATTTTTATATGTTCTTTGTATTGTTTCATAATTTTTTGTAACATTTTAATCTGAAACTGACTTTCAGTTAAACGTAACTATGTACGTTACAGTACTCTGTGTTAAATTGTTTTGGATGCGTTGGTTTCCCAGGCCAATTTTTTCCTACATTAAACATACATTAAATGTAATGTTGTTAAAACAATGATTATGTGATTCATTAATTATAATTAAAAATAATAGTCTTTTCATATATTATTAATTTTTATATCATGTAACTTTATAACATTTCTGTAAATTTTATATATTTGAGATTTTCGGATTATTATAGCTGTAGTAAAAAAATAAATTGGATTTAAATGCCAAATTATTAATAATATCAGGTTATATGAACTCAACTCCCCCTGCCCACATATATATTTATATGTAAATATATAATTATATACATAGATATACATTTTAAATCCACCTTGAATTAAAATTTCTGTTTAAACATTTGTTATTGTGTTGCCTAGAAAATAGTATTAACCATTTTTATGAAAACAAGAACACCTATTTACTTTAATTTGGCCCTATGCACAAGTATTTTAAGAGGGCCTCCCAAAGAAAAAGTGAAGAGGCGATGATGTGATAGTGACATTACAGATCTTCGAAGTTAAGACTGGATGGATCTCTGGGCCCCCCGCAACCCTATGCACTTACTACTCCCCTGAATTTCTCTAATCTTTGCTTCTGTGCACTTTTTAATGGCTACATTTATTACATTCACTACACTTAAGGGGCAGATTTAACCAATAAGCGAGGTAAGCGGCCGCTTCGGGCCCCAGGAAATCTGGGGGCCCCCAATAAATGCCTAGAAGTATAAATTAAACCTATAAATTTTATACAACATCATTTTCAATCATGTTATATATGATGAGGGTCTAACAAATAAAATGTTAACGTTAATTATTACATATATGCAGATTTGTCCCCCACCCCCAATCATGGAGCAGTCCAGCAGTCAAATCGGGTAAAGATTTAGTTTTAAAAATGATTTTTTTTAATTTAAGGAAACAAATCATTTAAAATGTAGAGATTGCATTAAGATAAAATGTAGAAAAGGAGACAGAAAAATTCTACTAAAATTTCATGACTTTCCAAGACTTTTCCAGAACGTTCAAGTACATTTTCATGATGTAATGTACATATACATGGTAAATAATAAGAAAAACAATGATGTTTAAATTTATTACAGTATATCATAGAACACGCAACAATCTATTTTGTTTAAATTAGTTTTTATATCTATGTAAAATTGATTTTGATAATGCTTACGCAGCACTAAAAATGTGAGAGCAAGTTTTTGGCCAAGGACAGAAAAGAAGTAAAGACAAATAACCTATATTCAAGTTAGGGCTGCACAATATATCGTTTCTGCATCGATATCGCAATGTGTGCATCCGCAATAGTCACATCTCATAATATGCAATGTTGGGAATATAGTTTAATATAGAGTTAATAGAGAGTTTAATCATAATGGAGTAAAAGTTAATCATCTGCATGTATTTTTAAAGAGATTGTTCACCCAAAAAATGTCTTTCCATTTTCTTTACACCCTTCACTTGTTTCAAACATTTTTCTTTTTTAAATAAACACAAACAGAATATAATTTAATAACTCCTAGAGTATTAAAACAAGTGAGTAAATAGTGAGTACATTTTAATCATCAAGTAAACTGTCCCTTTAAGGCCTGTGACTGAACATTTTAATATTTCAAATTTTAAAACATCCGGCCACAAGAAATTTTTGGTAACTTTAATAAAGATTAAATAATATACAATGAAGACTGTACAGTGTTAATTATTCAATATCTGTACCTGAATAGTGAATACCTGAAAACTATAATTCTCTTTTATCTTTACTGAATTTTATATATCTATGCTTACTACAAAAATCCCCCCAATCAATACAAATAAACCTGTTAAATCATCTGGTGAAATTGTATTCACATCGCAACATCACGGAAATACAAAATATCGCAATGTCAGATTTTTCCAATACCACGCAGCCCTAATTCAAGTATACAGATATGTTAAACTAATTTCCATAAGTTTTTCAAAACTTTTCCAGGCCTGGAAAATGCCATGTCAAAATTCCATGACTTTTCCAGGTTTTCCATGACCATATGAAACCTGTTATTTATTTTATTATAGCCATTTTTGTCTACATTCTGCCCACTTGTGGTAAAGGTTTGTAAATACAGTTACTGGGCAGAGATCCAGCACATTACTGCACCCCATGGGTTTGTTTGATTGCACTATTAAAGACACATGATTTCAGTTTACATCTATACATATATTTTGGAATAGTATATTTCTAACTTATGATATTGCAGGTGCAGTGTATTTGTTTTATATATGGATTTTCGTTTTTCCATACAACAGAGTAAAGCCAAGAAATAAGCCCACCTCAGCAATATTCTGAGCTGCAATATGAATGAAATGTCTCATTAATATTGTATGTCAGCCACTGTAAAGCGATTCTGTACTGGTCAAGAAGAAGTCTAACAAAACAATGATTTCTCCACAAGCTATATGATCCTTCACTGTACTTTTGCTTGACGCGGTCAGAAAATGTACATGTACAGTAAGTTACACACTCACACATGGACAGCATTGTGATTGTAATGCACTCTTGAAATCGATTGCGTCACAAGATATTTGTTGACCTTATTAATACAATTATTTAAACCAGTGTTTCTCAACCACGTTCCTGGAGGGCCACAAGCTCTGCACATTTACGATGTCTCCTTGACCAAACACACCCGATTCAGATCATCAGCTTATTAGCAGAGACTGAAAGACCTGAAATGGGTGTGACAGACAAAGTAGACATCCAAAACATGCAGTGCTGGTGGTCCTCTAGGAACGTGGTTGAGAACCACTGATTTAAATCGCAAGTCATAATTTCTGAAACCTTCAGAAAAAAAAAGCAATTCTAAAATGATTTGTGAAATGAAAGACAAGAGTCGTGTTAGGATTTTTCTTTTTTGTGGAAATATGTTACATTTATATTACAGGTATTTAAATGCCCCAAGGGAAAAAAATAACAGTTTGAGACAGCAAAAAACTAGCACAATCAGGACAACAACATAATTTAGACAGAAAAACCGTACATACTGCATCTGTGTGACTTGCATCTGTAGAAATGGTATCCAGCTGATGCCCTCGGTGGACCGTAATCTATGTTAAGTGATACCCAATAAATACTGCAAATGTTGTTAATGTAACTTACAAAATATATCATAAAATGTACTTTGTTTTTTTTTTGTTTAAATCGAATTCATTAAGTCCGTGTACAAAAAACTGTTTTATAAATACAACCAGTCTCTACTGATGCTGTAGGGTACCATTCATTTAACAGGTCTCGTCCGCTAGCCTACAAACTGAAAATCTTCCACATATGCACATAGCGTGACCCGCAACAATGAGGTCAGGTATATCTTGCTAAAGATCGTGCCTATTAGATCACTTGAAAATCAAAATAACCCTTTTACCTAAAGAAACTCCTCTCCTCCTAAAGGTGTGCGTGTAAACCGAAAACATTACAAATGATTTAAAGGCACGAGCTTCAGCAATAGCTTGTATAATTGATAATGTGAACTGGAACAGAATCACAGTAGCTGCCTTGTCGATAGCTGACTCTGCTGGCATCGGCCCCTTGCTACAGTGCCACCACACTGAAAGCAAGCCAGTCTGGAAAACAGGGCGATGTTAAAGGAGAATCATCCGGGACTCAGTCAAACCTCATGTCCAATGGTTCATCGAATCCTTTGTCTTCGTGTGGTCCTGTAGCCAAGAAAGAAGCCACAGGTGAACCAGCCGCGGTGGAGACGTTTAGCATCCCGCCGGCGCCGCTCCCGGTGGCATTACGCACTGCGATGCTGGTGACGTTTATGCCTAGAGTTAGTCTTGTCTGCTCGAGTGCCTTTTCTGGCACTGCGAAGGCCTCCAGCTTTTTTTCGCCGTTGGCCATGTAGGAGTTCTGGCAGCCCCTGCATATGCAGTCCAGACAGGCTTTGCGGTTGGAATAACAGGGGCATCGCTGTCCACGGCATGTAAGAACACTTGGGTTTTGAGTCGCTCTGCCGCACTTGCAGCCCTTTTTCTCCTGCGCCTTTTTGTACACCACTTTGGTGGGGCTCCCGGGAATGAGGGCGCTAGTCAGAATCCTGTCTTTCATCTTCTCCTTGGATTTCGGAGTGCCTTGTTTGGATTTAGTGTACGCCTTCTTGGGTCCATGGTGGTCTAGGGTCTTTTTAACAGGTTTGGCAGGCACTAGTAATGTCTTGCCTACCTTTGAAAGGCCACCACCATTGGGCACCACTGCCATGTGCGGGATAGTCTGTGCAGGAGATTTTGGCTCACACTTGATCGGAACAGGAGCGGAGGCTCCCAACGTAGGGCCACAGATGAAGGTGGAAATGGGCAAGGGTTGGATCTTCTCACTATCGCTTTCTGACCGCGAGCGCTTTCGGTTGGACCGTGGCATTCGTGGGGTCACTGCAGAACAGGATATTCCTAAATGTTGCTGATTCTGCTGGGACACTGGGTGTTGGGGCACGAGGACTTCGTGCGAGTCCTGTGGAAGTGAGGAGAGTTGCCGGCTAGAGTCAACCGAGGAAAATGGTCCATTTATGTTCCCCGAAGGTTCAAGAGTTGATTGCAAAATAGCAGGACACTCATCCTGGGAAACATGATCTGGTTCTAGAGTCCTGAGCACTTCCTCTACACTCAAGAGGAGAGTCCCACCATCATGTTTAATATCCTCACCGAAGCCACAAATGTCCATGGTGCTGGTACAAAGCTCCTCACCAGCTGCTGCCACTGCCTCGCAAACAGGGATTTCATTGGTGAAACTCTCTAGTTTCACTTCATCACCCCCACTACTCTCCACCGAGTCTGGGACACTGGCCTCTAGAGAAGGTAAGCTGGCAGTCAATTCCTCTACATTGGTCAAGCCATTGCAATCCTGTAGACCATTCACCCCAAGAGGGCTGAGGCCTTGCTCTTTGATTTCTGTGGAAGGGGACTGGCCCTCATCAGGGAGTGTTTCTGAGGTTGAGGGTGTAGGTGATTGGTTTGCCAAACTCAAGGAGAATGACTCATCCCCCTGGCCCTCCAGTCCCTCATTCAACAGGGACAGGATGTCTGAGGACCCTTCCACAGTACTTGAAATGTGTTGAGCGAGAGGAGAATCTGCAATGTACTCGCAGAGTTTTTTGTAGCAATCCACCAAGATGCACAACTGCTTATTCTCTTCAAACTGCTCATAGTCTTTACACCAGCTGCACGACGGTTTCATCATCATCTTTTTGCCTTTACATGATTTACAGACATAGTGCTGGCACGATGAGTTGGTAGGAGCGATTGGATCTTGTAGCAAATTGCCTAAGTAGTAAAAAAAAAAAAAAAAAAAACATATTTAGAGCATGAAACAACAGTCTGGGTATTATTCTAACACATTAGCATGCAAATTATTCAAATCACCGCCTGAGCAGGCTGCTTGCATGCTGTACCTTTTAAAATGATCATTCAGATCTGTAATTAGTTTTGCAGATCACAAGCAATATTACACAAGCATTTCATTAGACATGGTTGTGTGGTATTAAAGAAAGCATATGCGAGGATTTGTAGGGTCATGTAATGTGAACCACACTATGAAGCATCACATGCACAGCATATGGTTAGCAGGGATATCAAATGCAAATACAGAGTCAGTTTTACAAACACAAGCACAACAAATAAACATGCACTGCTTAATACAAATAATAATCCGTTTTTAGAAATAGAAATTATACATGGACTATCAACGGCTATATTAAAAGATAGCAATGAATTGCCTGCTCATGATGAATTACACTGAGATATTCACACACATGAAGTTAACTTCTAGCCAAATAAACAAATATAAAATCTTCTGAAATACAGAAATGTTTGCCTGGGAAATATTAATTTCACCAAATGTAATTGTTATTAAAAATATACTATTGTTATTAATAATATATTTTATATATAATAATATAAAGAAAAATACATGGCATATAATTTTTATATACATTAAAATATGTACTTTTTTTTCATATATTAAGGTTTCAGTGGAAACCAGGAAATATATTATGTAAAATATAAAAGTAACTGTTGTAATATAAATAAAACATAAATTAATGCAAATGTCAAAATGAAATTAAAATATTTATTACATATTTATTATGTAAATAATATTAATGACAACATGGATACTCTGTGAAGAAAATGATTTGGATGCCTGCATTTTTTTTTATAATAATAATGCTAATAAATAAATAAAAACTTTATTTAAAATTTAAATGAAACCCTGCGAGAAATACTCTGCTGAAAATAACACAAATAAAATAAATACAATAAAAGTACTAATGTTAATTTGGATTCCTAAACAAATCTCTAATCAATTTAATAACTATTTATGAATATAATGAAGACCAAATACATTTTAATTATAATTACTATTATAAATTAAATTTATTTCCGTGCAAACCCTAACAAATGAATCTAAGCAATTAATGCATGCATTTAAATAGAAATAGCTAAAGCATCCAGGATTTATTAATTTTTTTTGTCTGACCAAGCAGGCAAACCATTACTGTTTAACCCCATGCATTTATAAACACAGCCTAAATGCACTGCTGTGTGTCTGAACGCCCAGGCTCCAGTTGTCATTGTAGGTCAGGAATTCGTGGCCTCAATGGGGGTGTGTCATGTTGTCTGGAGCTTCGCGTGCAATAAAGCATCAAGCACAAGTGATCATGCAAGCGTGCAGTGATGAAGCAGAATAAAACGGGCTCTCTCACCACAGACAAGGCAGGCGAGAGACTGTCTGAAAAAGGGCAAGAGCTTATAGATTTCCGCCAAAGCCTGGGGGTCCCGGGGATCGCACTGCAGCACCGACCGACAAGCTGACACGTAGAGAGTGGTCGCATTCACCGGGTTCATCTCAGCAGTGTCGTGCTAGACGGATCCACTTCGGGGAGGAAAATAAAAGCGTGAAGGAGCGACGGTGAAAGCCCACGTATCATCAACGTCGCGTGCAATTCCGTCGACTGTGAAATGTCTGTTCATCGCATGCAATTAAAACCACTCCATCTTAACGCTTGCCCCTCTTCCACGGCACGAAATACGACCAAATCCTCGTCATCATCGTGTGATGAAACCACATCCACGGGGGTCTGGTTGAAAGCACAATTCAGAGATGCATTTGCACGATTTCTGTTTTTTTTTATTCAACAACAACACGCTGGTGGCGCTCTTCGCCCTACCGGGCCTCCGATTACCACCAAATTCAAACAGAGCACAGATTGCCTCCTTGTCTGATACGGGATGAATGCAGTCCTTGTTTGCGGTGCTATTCCGTCTGTTTGTTTATTAATCTCGATACGTGCTGAGGCTCGAATGATAGCGGCTACACGCAAACACCGTCACTCTGTTATTGTCCGCCGCGCTTCATGGCGCTGCAAAAAATAATAATAAACGAAAACAGGCCTCCTTTTGTGCTCCTTCCTTTTTTAAAAGACATTAAGGTGCAAGATATTCACCGTGCATCCATACGAAGTGATTTCAAGTCGGGTGTGAGGAAAAAAAAGCGGTGTGAGTTGAGAGGCTGTTTGATGTCAGTGTGAGCTGCGCCTCAGGAACAAAAACAGGCCGCTTCGCTTCTTTCCTGCATTCTCCCGCCGCTTTCCTGTCGTCTGCCTGCGTCGAGGGTGTTACGCGTGCGAATTTAATATCCACAGAACATTCGTTTGGAGAAGAAGCTGTGAAATTATATATCCAGTAGCGATATTGAAATATATGTGCATTTGAAAAGGCTTCTCCCCTCCCTTCCTCTCCGCAGTAGAACAAGGAGGGGGCGCTGCTGTCCACATCTCGCGAGAGCTGAAGTGCGGCGGCAATGGGAGAGGACGGTGGTAGTCTCGCGATATATCAGCTTTGGAGGCTTTAAGGAGAACACTCGCGAGAAGGGAACGCTAACTGGTGTGGGCGACTGGTTCCCTTGGTTACATAAAGGTTATGATGCGGGGCGTGGCGCGGGTGAAGATGAGGCGGAAGAAAAACAAAAACATTAGACATACAGAGACGTTATTAAACAGATTTATAAACATGCTAAACAAAATACGGGCTTTTAAATGTAAAATACACTCACTAAACTGTAATTCTGCATAAAATGTTTCTATAATGAAAATCGTTATACATTATTTGATTATTAGCCCATTTAACGCAATTTCTTTAGACCATTTCAATGTGGTAATGTCATTGGCCCATGGACATGTCCTGCTTGTTATCAAACTATTTCATAACGATAACAAGAGGCAATTCAATCATAACTTAATGTTAAAACAGCTATCATAACATCATTTATCAATATGTCTCTTTTTGGATTCTCGGAAGCTGTAGAACTTAAAAATGCAAAACAGGAAATACGTCCATCCCTCAAAATTGTCTATAGTTTATTCAGTGTATCCTCAACATAATGCAACTATCCTTCATTATTTTTATCTAAATATATCTGTGGGACATCATTTTACCATTTAAATCTTTAATTATTCATCTGAATTTATTAGGGTTTCAATAAAAAGTTTAATCTGTAGGGTCTGATAACATCTTCCGAATTGTAATTCAATTTATTGTAATTTTTAAGAAGTTAAAACATTGGTATTGTGTGTGTGTGTGTGTGTGTGTGTGTGTGTGTGTGTGTGTGTGTGTGTGTGTGTATGAATAAAATAAACTCTTTTGTGTGAAATGCAATTTAAAGTTATTTGCATTTGCAATGTATTTGTAGTTTTTTTTATTTATTAAAATAACAAGTATGTTAAAATGATACACAACCATTTTTTACAAAGCAGAATATGTAACTGGAATCGTTTAACCCATATTCTTCCTCAGGTTTTTTTTATTATTATGTTAATTTGTTGACCTAATAATGAACAACACTTAATCAATAATATTTAGCATTAACATGGTAAAAACGTCACACCCCTTTGAAATAATTACTTTGTCATAAAGCTTGAAATCAAATCACATTCCAAATAACTTTACCAGCCTTTGAAATGTTTTAGTAGCCTTCTCCTAACCTGTGCATTTCTAAACTTCATCTCGAAAGTAAGAGTGTGTGTGTGTGTGTGTGTGTGTGTGTGTGTGTGTGTGTGTGTGTG